>JAXGGA010003781.1:0-97287 GCA_038373865.1 Uloborus plumipes
CCTCACGCTCGTTCCAATACCCTGGATCCCCCTCTCCCACTCACACCCTCTCATCCCCCTCTCCACCCAGTTCTCACCACCTCCCTGACACCTCCCCTGGCCACCAGCGTAGCTCAGAGATGTGAGTGATCTATTTCAGATAATAATTTCAGCTCGGAATATTTTGTATTAAGAAATTTGTTTACATACGAAGATTATTTTAGAAAAATAATATTCAATGTGTTAAAATTTTTTTTCTTTTTGCGGAAAAGTTTTGAGTGATGAAAATTTTTTAAATGACGAAAAATTAATTTTCAAAAAATATTTGTGAGGAAAGTTTTGCTTACGAAAAAATTTAAGTTAGATTGAAAAAAATTTCTCTTTTTTTTTTGACTTCAAAGTCTTAGTTTCTTTTCTCATAGTATAACATGATTTATATTAAACAAGTTTGCAATAATTATTTGCACTCATTGCATTACTTACAACTTGTACTTCTATCTAAATTATTGTGAATGTAAATTTATCTTAGCTAATTCTTAACAAGTCTGGCAATAATTTATTGCATTCATCTAATTAATTAAATCTTGTGCTCCTATCTGAATTATTTTGAATGTGAAATTTAACAACTTTCACACCTATCATGCATTACATTTTTTTTTTTTTCCCACAATGTTTACTTTTTACATGTTTGAAAGATTTTATGTCGGAAAAAGTTTAGTGTTTATGAAATATCATTGAGGAATACTTTGTGATAAAAATATTTTCGAACTTCAATTATTTTTACACGAGGTGAGTATCGAACATGCGACCTTCTAATCCAAAAAGCATTTTCCTTAGCTGTTACAAATTATTTTTCCCCACTTTATATTTTCAAGTAATCGAAATTACTTCTTTCCCAATCAACTATGATTTTAATTTCACCAATTTTTTATTATTTCCAAAAACGAGCAAAATATTAGAATTTACTCTTATTATTAATTATGATGAATTATTATCATTTTCTGAATTTTACTTTCTCTTAATTATATTTTCGAATTTCATTTCCATTTGTACTTGAATGAGATTCGAAAATATAATTAAGAGAAAGTAAAATTCAGAAAATGATAATAATTCATCATAATTAATAATAAGAGTAAATTCTAATATTTTGCTCGTTTTTGGAAATAATAAAAATTGGTGAAATTAAAATCATAGTTGATTGTGAAAGAAGTAATTTCGATTACTTGAAAATATAAAGTGGGGAAAAATAATTTGTAACAGCTAAGGAAAATGCTTTTTGGATTAGAAGGTCGCATGTTCGATACTCACCTCGTGTAAAAATAATTGAAGTTCGAAAATATTTTTATCACAAAGTATTCCTCAATGATATTTCATAAACACTAAACTTTTTCCGACATAAAATCTTTCGAACATGTAAAAAGTAAACATTGTGGAAAAAAAAAAAAAATGTAATGCATGATAGGTGTGAAAGTTGTTAAATTTCACATTCAAAATAATTCAGATAGGAGCATAAGATTTAATTAATTAGATGAATGCAATAAATTATTGCCAGACTTGTTAAGAATTAGCTAAGATAAATTTACATTCACAATAATTTAGATAGAAGTTCAAGTTGTAAGTAATGCAATGAGTGCAAATAATTATTGCAAACTTGTTTAATATAAATCATGTTATACTATGAGAAAAGAAACTAAGACTTTGAAGTCAAAAAAAAAAAGAGAAATTTTTTTCAATCTAACTTAAATTTTTTCGTAAGCAAAACTTTCCTCACAAATATTTTTGAAAATTAATTTTTCGTCATTTAAAAAATTTTCATCACTCAAAACTTTTCCGCAAAAAGAAAAAAAATTTTAACACATTGAATATTATTTTTCTAAAATAATCTTCGTATGTAAACAAATTTTCTTAATACAAAATATTCCTCTGAAAATATTATTGAAATAGAAAAACTTATACTCATGAAATGAAACTTAGAAGAAAATATTATCCAGTATTAACGACGAAACGATAAAACTTAAACTAACATAATAAAATGTTGTATGAAAATTTCAAACGTTACATTCAACTCAGGAAATTTCATAAACTTAAGATGAAAAAAAAAATATATATATACTAATAACATTGCAAAATTTTGAAAAATAAATGTGAAAAAAAAAAAAAAAAAACTCTCCAAGTCGAAAAGACTAAAGGTAATTTTTCTGAAGCTGAACTTAACAAGAAATGTAAAACTTCATGATACAAAAACGGATATTCATGATATAAAACTTAGAAAAAATAATAAAGTATTATTGATGGAATGATCGAACTATTATTCCTCCCGTTAAAGTTTTGTGTTTGGTTCATTAAATGATTCACTTGATTGGATTGTTACTTAGGAGTCATAAATAATTTACACAACTCCATTGAATAAGAGAACACTGACAATATTTGAAGTTTGGACATTTCGTAGAAATAATGTAACTCAATAGAGAGGAATTCGCTTAATGGAGCAGTTAATTAAATTATTAAACTATGGGATGTTAGCATATTAGCTGAAAATTCAAAGTTGTGATAACTATGTCGAACCTGATGTAGGAGTCGGGGAAAAAAGTAGAATGCATCAAATGATATAGATTATTCATAACTAATACTCGAAATCTGAAAATAATAGTTTGTCATTAATTTAGCTCTGATTAATTGTTCTTTATATGTGATTGAAGTTGATTTCATCTTATCGATGCCATGCAAATTTGTAATAAGATTTTCAATGTAAGATCGAGTTTGATTATAGTGCATTGCTATCACTTGCGAGTCGAAGTTAAACATGTTGACATTCGCTGAAAGCTAAATTTTTTTGGAAAAACAACTCAACACATCTCTGAAATGGTGCTTCAAGTTCATTGGTTCTTTCACCTGACTCATTTTGCATTTTTATTGGTCGATATTTCATCTTTTGTTCAGCATATTCTTCGAAAGTATAAATTCAGTGTGATCACCATGAATGCACAGTATGTGGTTTTGCTGTCGTTTCGATTGTGTCGTGTGGTTTTCTCTGCAGAAGTTAACTTGTACTGAAAAACTTTTTCAGACAGTTGAAAATTTGTTTATAAAATTCTTGAAATCTTTATGATGGAAAATCTGAGTGACAATTTAAATGTTGTTGAAGAGGTTTGCAAAGATAATTTGACACCCTATGTAAGTATTTATTTTTCGAGAATTTTTTTTATATATTGTGATTCCTTTGTTGTATAGTGGAAAGGAAAGGAAATATTTCATGATTTTCCTATTTCAAAGAGTTTGAGTGTTCATTTTATGTCCATGAGTGGGATATTCATTTCATGTAAATTGGTAAATATTAATGTATGATATGTTTTACTTGTAGATATGTGATTGGTAGAAATTTTAACTTAATGAAATTTTTAATTGTTAAGAATGAATGCGTGTGTGTATGTGCTTTTTAATAAGATTTTTAGCAGAGAGTGTCACTTTGAATTTGAAAGTGTTTGATGACTTGTGATGCTTTCTAAAAGATTTTTTTTCTCTTCCAGGTATGTTCCATATGTAATATGATGTTCACTCACAATAAAAGTTTAGTAAGGCATCAAAAAATGCACTCTGGAGTAAAGATGTTTAGTTGCGATCAGTGTAGTGCATCATTCATGCGGAGATACAGACTAAAGGATCATCTAAAGATACATTCTAGTGAGATTCCCAATAGTTGTGAAGAGTGTGGACAGACCTTTGGTTCGAAGAAATTGATGAATCTGCATGTTAGGGAGCATGGACCAACTTTTAAATGTAAAGAATGTGGAAAGTCGTTCATGTGGAAATCAACCTTGAATCGTCATTTGAAGAACCATAATTTCGATGCTTTCTTTGGATGCACGCAATGCACAAAGAAGTTTACACGAGGGGATAGTTTGAAAAGACATGTCCAGATGCATGGAAGATATATTTGTGAGCATTGTGAAGAAAAGTTTGACAGAAAAATTGTCTTGAATCGTCATTTGAAGAGTCATAAGTCGAATACTTTCTTTGAATGCACGCAGTGCAATAAGAAGTTTAAGTGTGAGGATACTTTGAAAAGACATGCCCAGATGCATGGAAGATATATGTGTGAGCATTGTGAAGAAAAGTTTGACAGAAAATTTGCCTTGAACCGACATTTGAAGAGTCATAATTCCATTGCTTTCTTTGAATGTTTGCAATGCAATAAGAAGTTTACTCGTGAGGAAAGCTTGAAGAAGCATGTTCCGACACATGTGAGATATACATGTGACCACTGCGAGAAAACGTTTGGTGGAAAAGCTTCCCTTTTTCATCATATTCGTGTTATGCATAGTGATATGAAGCAATCATCTGTAAAAACACATGTGCCGAAGCGAGTGAAACCTACTCGACAAACGGTATTCGGAGTGTTTGCATGTGAATTTGTAACACCAAGTCCTCAAAATTCACAAGATTTAAAAATGTGCTTCAATGAGCTTAGACCGCAAATTATTCAAATATTGGAAGATGAAATAGCTGAAAAACGTGCTATAAAATGGCGTATAGTAATGAAGACGGAGATGACTCGTTATTCAGGAGATTATGATGATGATAAAGATGATCAGATTATCACTTATTTTGGAAGTGTGATGCGGGTGGAGTTGATTAATGAATTTATTTCAGACCATTTGAATGACGCATTCATACAAATTGAAAATGCTTTAGAAGATTTTATACAGCTTGGTTCTGGGTGGGTACTTGAACGCATTATGAGTGTAGAAGTACAGACTGCAAAGTATGCACCATTAGCTAAGTAGTAAATCATTACCTTCCAAAAATAAAGTATTAGGTCAAATGAAATATTTCAATCTTCTAATATGTGACTTTTATCGTTGAACACTATGAGACTGTTTTACAGTGTTGCATTGCAGAAGAAGAAGAAGAAAAAAAAAGTGTTGTTTTATGTTTTGAAATCATTGTTTCATATCTTTCTATATGTCTCCTTGAAAGCAACTCTAGTAATGTTAATGTTTTTTTTGTGGTCTTGATGTAAGTTTTTGTAATAAAGTCTGCATGATTTTACATTTATTGTGCAATTTCGTTAGATTCACTCATAAAGTACAGAAAAATTCTTACACTGGAAATGATGAAATGACTGTGAAACAGATTCAGTCAAATTAATATTAAGAGTAAGTTCTAATGTTTTTTTCGTATGAGAATGATTAAATATTCAAACTGGTAAAAATATTTGGAACCATGGGGAAAGATAAATAAATTTTGAAAACTAGAAAACTTTGAATTTGAAAATTCTGTACAAATAATCAAATTTGATAAGGTGAAATATATTACAATTGACTAATTACAAGTTTAATCATCAATTAAATTAGCAGACTTATTCAAAATTAGTTACTCATTATAGCAGGGTTGGATGATCAAAAAACATAAAAAAAAGAATAATTTTCACTGGCAAAATCTCATTTCGAGCAGAAAAACAATTGTAGTTCTAAGAACCAATTAAATTCGCTGAAAAATTATCAAGTTCCAAATCAGTCACTGTAAAATTCGAGTTACCCCAGCTGGTAGAAATAAATTAAAAGAATTAGTTGATTAAAGAAATGAAGTGATTAAAGAAATGAAATAAGTAAAGAAATTTAATCAATGAAGAAAATTAAGTAATTAAATAGATCAAAAACCTAAAAAAAAAAAATAATTTTCACTGGCAAAATCTCATTTCGGTTAGAAAAACAATAGAAGTTCTAAGAAACAATTAAATTCGTTGAAAAATTATCAAAGTTCCAAATCAATCACTGTAAAATTCGAGTTAGCCCAACTGTTGGAAATAAATTAAGTTCGAAAAAAAGTAATTAGAGAAATAAAGTGATTAAAGAAATGAAGTGATTAAAGAAATGAAATAATTAAAGAATTAAATACGCTGGGTTAGTGGGCTCGCTCCCATAACAAAAATTAATTTCAATTGACTTGAAAAAAATCGAGTCCTGAAAAATAATAGAACTAACTCACTACTCTGATGAAAACTATAACTGAAAACAAAGAGAATAATTAAATTTTTCTAATGATGGAATTAATTAACTTTGGTAAACTACTAATTAAATTAGCATGCAAATTAACATTATCGGGTAATCAACAGAGTATTCTATCTGAGAGAGAAGTGATTTTAAAATTTCGGTAAGCTTGACAAAATGAACAATATGACGTTACTTTTATGTGACCAATTAAAATGATTGAAAACTTGAACTAATCTAAAAGCAGTGATGTCACTCTAATCCAAGACTTTCATTGGATTGTGATGATATCACATATACTTACTATTGGTAAGACAGTGCGTCTTATTAGACTCTCTGCACATGCGCGAACTGATAAGACAAAGGACGCTTGTGGTCAGGGTGTGATGATTAAGTGTCACGTGGTCATCAGTTATCAGTAATGATTCACTTATCTTTCTGATTACACGCCATTTGAGTGTTCGACTTCTATGTGAAGGGATGGATTTTGTGGATGGAGAAGGTATCCAGAGAAAAAGGAAAGCTTGCCGAGAAATCTTGCCCGAAAATCGGGATATTAACAGGTGGACATCGCGTCAAACTGACGGAAAAGTTGCGAAAAATAGCGTGAGTGGAGTTACGTTAATTCGAGTTGTAAAAGTAAAAAATAACTCAATTAATGTGATTCCATTTATTGCTTGATTATCTACCATGGGATTTGTTTCCTGCTGAGTTGCATCATCGTGATTCACACAACAGAAGGTAAGTTTCTTGTTTCATTTCAATTGATTGCATGCAAAATAATACGTATAGTTCAATTTTTTATCAAGTGTTGAGCGGGTTAAAGTGTTTTATAAGTTTCATTGTGTGAAATGATAGTGAATGTAAAAAAATTTGTGTGTTCGAATGTATAAACCAATGTTAACTTGAGTGTATCGAATTGATTTTAAATTTTGACGTTGGAGAATAAATTTCGATTTTTAATTTCAACATGGTGGAATTTTTAACTTTTGATTTTGACGTTGCAAAAAAAAAAAAAAAAGTTTTTGATTTTTAATCTTGACATTGTAAAAATTTTAATTTTCAACTTCGACATTGTGAAAAATTTGATTTTGATTTTTAATGTATTAACGACCGAGTTTTCTTTTATTGGTAGAGTATGATTATTTTTCACTTAATGGTTGAAAGTTTTGACTTGTTGACTTGATGTTTGAAATTTTATTTAACAATTGAGTCTTAATGAATGGATGTATGTGTGTTTGAATGATATTGAAGGGGTTTGTATGAATGTTTGAGGTTTCACATGAAAGTCGAGGGTTGAGTATAATCGGATAAAAGTAGTAAAAATCAATGTGTGGTCTATTGTGTGTGAGTAATTGACAGTCTTGTATGTAATGATTATTTGTATCAATGTGTTCATTAAAATCGGAAATAAGAAGTCGTGTTGGTCGAGTTTGTTTTGGGGTAGAGGTAATTAAGCCATAGTAGATTAGATGAAAAATTTTGAAGTGGCGAAAAAGTTTAAAAATTAAGTTGTAAAAGCAGGGACATAGTTAAAAAAACAGTAAAATTCGTGAAAAAACATGCAATGTCCAGAACTTTATAGAAATAATCAAACTCGGAAGTGTGGGCTTTTTTAAATTTGACTAATTACTAATTAAAATGGGATGTCAATTAAAAAGTCATTCATTACTCTGGGTCAGATGAGCAACAACATGAAAAATTAATTTTCACTGAAAAAATTCCATTTCGGTTTGAAAAAATAATCCAAGTTGGAAAAAAAATAATTAAATTCGCGAAGCGTTCGACAAAGTTCTAAAATGATGGTTGTAAAAGTGTGGGTAAACTTAAAAACAGTAAAATTCGTGAAAAAACATGCAAAGTAGGGAATTCCTAAATAAAATTCTCATTCGATTGTGTGAAATTAATTAAATTCGACTAATTCCTAATTAAATAAATTAGCAGGTTAATAAAAAAATAGTTAATCATTACATTGGGTCGGATTATCATAAACATAAAAAAAAATTAATTTTCATTGACAAAGTCCGATTTCGGCTTGAAAAATAAATTAAGTTCGAAGAAATAATTAAATTCGAAAAAAAAAATAATTTTCCATCAACAGATGGCAGCATCATCGTTCTTTAAAATCAAAAATTATATTGAAATAGGTTACAAAAACTAAGTTGGAAAAATTAGACAAAGTTCGAATTACAAAAATAAATTAGCATGCAAATTAACATCATCAGATAATCAGCAGACGGCGATATAATCTTAAACTATATTCTGATCACTATTAGCACTTGTGAGTATAAGAACACCGTAGCCTAGTTGGTTTGCGTGCTTGTCTGATAAGCAGGAGGAAAATTTTGGTTCGAGTTCGAACCCCGCTTCGGGAAATTGACAAGAATTGACTAAGTCCGAAAATAAAAAAAAGAATTAAATTCGTTTACTCAATAGATGGCAGCATGAGCATTCAAAATAAAATTAAGTTCCTGAAAATTAAGAAAAATAAATAATTCCGACGATAGATGGCGGCACGATCGATATTAACTCTGTAAAATAATTCAAAGTCCTAAAATTCGCGGGAAATATTCAGAAATTTGCGGGAAAAACCCTTGTAACCTTTCACGAAAATAATTCAAAGTTCTAAAATTCGCGGGAAAATATTCAAAATTCGCGCGAAAACCCTCGCGGCGGCCCTGGGGAGGTGGCTGTGGGAGGCGGCTGTGGGAGGCACCCAGCGCCCAGGACCAGAGAGCCAGGCGGCTATAGCCGCACAGCCGCCTCTTGTTGCAGAACTCTCCTTTATCTACTACTGTCTGTGATCCTGCATCGAGAATGCATCTAATTTCTACATATCTATCATATTTATTTTTAATGAAACACTTCGCAGTGGATAAAAGAACGTGTTTTTTATTTTTGTTACTGTTTCCTACACTAGTGGCGACGAAAGACTGGGGACTTATTTCATTTTCCCTCTGAACGCAACCTGCAAAAGACTGTGTCTGTTGACCTTGATTAGTTTCGTTCGAATTCGCCGACTCCGCTATTGCCATCCCCCCTCCTCTACTAGAAAACACCCTTGCATTTATATTCAATCCCGACCCATTGCTGTTACTTTCCGTCTGGGAAGATGAATAATTTGTTGTTGGAAAATGGATTAATTTATTGTGAGCCTTGCCACAAAAGCACAGTTTATATTTACATTTGCTGACACGGCAATTAGGAGCCAAGCATTTGAAGTAAAATTTATTTTGTTTCACTACATCTACCCGCTCATTGACAGAAAGATTTTTGAATTTAGGGCATAAATATAACGGGTGATCTGCATTTGTTTGACAAAGAATACACTTAGCGTTTTTTATCTCAGACAGAAACACATTTTTTTCGTAGGACGAATGGCGCCCTTTTCGTGGGGAATATACTTCCGCTTTTGTTTTTCCTCTCGAAGAAATATATAAATCTAATTCTCTCCCAAGATCTAGCGGCTTTAAAAATGATTCACCTTGTTTTACTGCAATATGAGTCATTAATTCGCGGTCAAGTGAATTGAATATTCTATCTGAA
The DNA here is from genome assembly GCA_038373865.1 of Uloborus plumipes. Taxonomy (NCBI): domain Eukaryota; kingdom Metazoa; phylum Arthropoda; class Arachnida; order Araneae; family Uloboridae; genus Uloborus; species Uloborus plumipes. The sequence continues at coordinate 9,516 of JAXGGA010003781.1, forward strand.
ATAACTAACTCACAGAGTGATTGAAAATCACTTACTCCCCGAATTTGTAAATAATATTCATACATGGCACTTAACTTAGAAGCATACTGTACAAAGGTTTCTGAATGCAATTTTTGTAATTTATTAAAATTTAAATAACAATCACGTGGTGTTGGCTGATATTGTTTCAAAATTAACTCTTTAAGTTTTTCGTAATCACATAGTTCTTCCTGTTTCACATATGCGATTAAATTACTCACTTTTTCACCCAACAATGTTAAAAGAATTTCCGATTTAAATTTTTCAGGCACGCACTTTGTTTTAAATGCCTTTTCAAGGGATTGAAAAAAAAGATTAAATGACTCTGATCTCGTTGGTACAGCTATTGTTAGAGTCCGTACGCTTTTTATTAAATTTTCTAAGCTCTCTGTACCCTCTGATTCTGCATTAATTATCGCTTTGGGATTCTCCTGCCTAATCTCTTTCTGAACTTTGGCGAGCTCGAGTTGTTTTTCCAATTGCAATAATTTAATTTGCTCAAGTTTTAACTCTTCGTTCAGAGTCTGTTTTTTTCTGTCTTCAATTACCTCATTTATTACACCTTTCACTGCATCTAAGTCATTTTTGTAAATATCACTATTCTCAATTAAACTCATTATTTCTGGTTTCTTTGCCCTTTCAGGCACATCTAACCCTAACTCTTCAGCGACGAATTTTAACTCGTCTTTTTTAAGTTTCGAAACTGACATTTTTTATCAATAAAAAAAAGGGAAATTGCTCTCACCTCTGAATCCGAAGTACTTCACAACGGTCAATTCGTAATTTCCACACCAGTTTTAGCACATATAGTTCGCAGAACACGAGTAATCCAAGTTTTTCACATTCACACAACACCATAGGTCGATGGTTAATCTCCGGTTGGTCGGACCACTAATGTCGAGGCAACTCTCAATTCAATAAACACAAGTTCAAAAAATGGACTGTAATTTATACTCTTTATTCGTTTCTCATTATTTTTGCACAACGAGCACGGCAACGCATCCGTCCCGTAGCTCGCTCAGTTGCACACTACTCGTTTCTCGACCTAATCACACATTTCTTTTCTGCGCGGCGCGGAGTCCGCGCACAGGCGCGAACACCTTTAAATAAATAATTGTCTCTCGAATATATAAAGCTATCTTCTAAATCAGATGTCAACGTAATGTTTCACGTAAATGTAGTTTCGAAGACTGCATGTGTTATGACTTTTAAACAATCTTTAAATTGTGTCATGTGCTTTATAAATGTTTTAAACTGTGAACACATAACAACACTGTGTATTTTGATGGTTGTTTTTTTTTCATCAAGACTGAAACAGTTTTACTCCTAGGAATCAAGTCTTTACACGCATGTTATTACTATACCTTTCCCTTTAAAAAGTCTCACCGAACCCTAGGAGATCAGCGCCAAATGACTGATGTGGCAGAAAATGTAAGTTCTGCTTGTACGCTCTTTTTCGCCCGTCTGGTTAGCCGCTTAAGATCGCAGGTAGCCATGACCGAACCAACGTAATATTATTTTACCTGTCAACGACATTTATTCAAAACTTCCTATCTTTTCTTTTTTGAACAACGTCACTTCAGTTCATGAGCATTTTTTAATCCGATTCTTGCACAAAACCTTGCTGAGACAAATAATCACGTAGGAGCGCAAAAGAAGTAAACAAATTCTCACAGTAGAGATCAAAATTGGCATGCTCAGGGAATTCTGAAATTAAATCTGCAAACCCCCCCCCCTTTCCCAAACAACAGACACATATGCAATCCTTGAATTCTTCACATCAAGGTGAAATGCTAAGCTTCTGAAACAGCTTAGGGCTTCTTCCCCCCCCCCCAACAGTCAAACTAAACAATAATAAACACCTACATGCATAATGGAAAAGTAATGAAATATAAGGAATAATTAGTGTTTTAAAGAATTACATTTTTGAAATAGCTTTCTTTCAAAATTTACCTTGAGTATTTTTTGTAATTAAAAAAAAAAGAAGAGAAAATATTTAAGAACATTGTATAATTAAGTTTATATATATTAATTAATTTAATTTAATTAGATTTTGAAAATAAAATAAGTTTTAAAAATAACAATTATTATCTGTTTTTCAGTCTAAAAACATTTACTAACTTCTTTGATATAAATTATAGATTCTAAGCAAGAAATCAGCAACGGTTAAACAATGCAGCCTTTGATGCCTAGCGTCCCTTTTTAGGGACGTTCTTAAATTGCTATAAAATCCTAAAAAATTTAAAATTTGCAAAATTGCAAAAAAAGGTAAACTAAAACATCGATCAAAGTAGCACATATATCAAACACAGATAGATTTACTTGTTAATAACTTTAAAAACTTAGCTTTTTGTTCTTGAGATTGTGAACGATGTAATTTTTGATAAAGATCATAATCAAATGGCTACAGATCACACTTTACAGCGGTTATGTGCTGCAATTTGTTAATACAGAATTGAAGCAATACCAAAGTAATAATTGAACACAATTATTTGGTTGAAATGTTTATTTTTGGAAATTTCAGACACACTTTTTGGACCGTCCCTAAAAAGGGACGCTAGGCATTAATGGGTTAAAGATTATTTCTCGCAATTTCGGGCGGGGGGGGGGGAGTCTCAAATAGTTTTCCAACAGCTTAGCAGGATATTTTGTTCCTGTAAAGAAGCTTCAGTGAAGATTAAAGTTATTTAATTTTGGCCTTTTTAGTTACTTATTGATTGATGGTTGAAAAAGTTATGATTTTTTTTTGAACAAATTGTACTAAAAGTTAGAGAATTCTAGTTTCTAAGAGAGGGCTTGAGCCCCCCCCCCCCCCTATATGAGGGCCAGTGCCTACCACCCGATGAAAGTTTAGCCAATTTTAGTATTTATTACAGATCGAGAGAGGATTTCAAAACTATTTTGAGAAGTGTCCCTTTCTCGTGGGATATCGTAATGAATATTACATACAAATTAATATTCTAAAAAAAAATTTAAGGACTAATATTTGAGCAAATTTTTTCTTTTCGAAGTACATGTTCATTAAGGATTTTAATGAAAGTGGTATATTTTGCGAAGATTAAAAGGAAATAGATGCTTGAGTTAAAATAAAAACACCCTTTGACAAATGCTGGTATAAGATCCGTCAGAATTTTTATCTCTGTGTGTGTGGGGGGGGGAGAGTTCCGGCATGTTGCCTGTTTTCAAACAGTAATGCATATCACCCTGGATTTTTGATAAATGTTGCTCTTTTTAAATATCGCTCAAAACCTTCAAGGTTTAAGTTTTGAAATCGCTTTTTTGAAACTTACTTGGTGCATTCCCCCCCCCCATCCCCCCCCCCGAAAAAAAGAAAAAAAACCTTTTGAAACCTAATTTGAAACAAGTAGAAAATTATATTTTTCTATTTCGTGCCATGGATTGTTTGTCGGAGATGGAACTTGCAAGCAGCAAATAAACAAATGTCTCGCGAAGCTATCGGAATGATCGAGCGATCGGTAAGCGCAAGGAAGCATTTGCCTACCAACAGCTTGCAAATGATCGCCAAAAATTTTAACGCGCCAGATCGTCAGAGAGAAAGAGAGGATTTCGTTGTAGATCACGTGACATATCTTAGCGCAACTGACATCCACTGTTTCATCGGGAGATGCGCGGTCTATTCATTTTTAGTCTGTGGTTCACTGTTTATAAATGCTAGTTATTATTAAATAAAAATAATTTATTTATACACTACTAATAACACTGGAAACTGGATCCAAATACCCGCAAGCGAAAAGTTAAATGGACCGTTGCCACACCGTGAATAGGGTCCATCGCTAACGTCACACATTGAGTCCTTCCTCCGCGCTCCGCGTTAGATCGAAAGCACGCTTTCACTCTACCTTTCGCTTAAAAATGGGAATTTATTGTACAATACACATGTTAAAACATATATATTTTTTTGCATATTTTTCGCTGGCTTACATATTAGCCTAATCAATGTGGAATGTATAATAATTATCACATTGAAAAATAAGAATAATAAGTAAAAATACTTAAGATATAAAGTTTGTATGTTTCGCGCTTTCCAAATCATGTTTTTTTTTTTTTTTTGAAAACTGTTAAAAAATATTATTGATACCCACCCAATCCAAAGCAAAATTTTTAGTCGTAAGATTTTTCAAACAAATCTATATTTATATAAATGGGCTTATTTTTGTATGTTTGTTCCTTATACAAATCCAGTTTGTGTTGGATTTTCATTAAACTTGGTACAGAGGTTCTTTGATACACTAGAATTTACATAGGCGGGGTTTTGAAATTTTTAAAAAATTCAAAAAGCTGAAAATTCAAATATTTTGTCCAAAAAAGACCATTTCTTTCAATTTTGAGTTTTTAGAGTAATAGAGATAAGCCTTTAAGCATACACATTTAAATATGAGTAACACATATATTTAACACATTTAAATATGAGTCTTTTCCAACAAAGATTACGATTAACAATGAATTATCAATTTAAGGCTCACTCATTTCATTTTAGTATGAAATAAGTTAAATATAATGCAAAACCGGGCAACGCCAGGTAATAAGCTAGTATCAAATAAATAAATGAGGAATAAATAAACCCTTAGTTAATATAATATCCTACTGTTATGACATATTTTCATAGTAAAGTTCTGTATTAAGCTTTTTGCGATTTGAAACAGAAGAGTTATGAAAATAATGGACGAAAGAAACCCAACACACATTTTTTTTTAAAAAAAATTCACTGCACAAAGAGCAGAGTTTTGTGGCAATCATAGGCGGCTGGTGAACTAAAAAAGTGGGGGGGGGGGGAGTTAGAATGCAGGACCTTTGAAAGGGTTTTTATTCTGCTATAATTTCGCTATATTATTGGATTTTATCATTGCTGATTAATTGACTTCTAAAAAATGCGGAATATGGCCTCAAAAATCAACCAGGCAGGTTGATTTTCATCCAGTCTTACGAAATAACATGAAACAAGTCCTATTTTTGGAATTTTCCGCTTTTATTTTAGTGAAATTAATCTATCTACTATGTAAAAATCATTTTTCACTCGATCAATACTTTTTAACCGTGAAAAGTGAGGGGACAAAGCCCCTTTATTTTTGGAAGTGGTCTCCCCCCCCCCTTTGTCACCCTGTTTTGGCAGTCGCCCCCCTTGTCACCCTGGATTAGCCGCCTATGGTGGGAATGAATTTGTTGCATTGTGATAAGTTAAAGATAGTGAAAAATTGGGACTTGACTGACTGCCTTGAAAGCCCTAGCCATGTATTTTTTAACCCAGCAAGAGAGATAATCCGTAACTCTTTTCATTGAAAGCTGAAGAAGACATCATGTAAAAATTTTATAATGGTTTTATTGCAGGAAGACGCTATTTCAGTAAATGCATCGCGCTTTGTAATGCTACTTGCAAATGGCTTTGTTCGCATAATCCTTCTTCTAGTGGGATGATTAGGTAAAATATACAGCAAGTATTGGTCAAAATACATTCCCACCATTTACTGCGCCCCAATCCCCCTTTCCCTTTTTGTGTCCATTCTTCCCACCCATCTTTATTTATGCAATTGGTTTTTTTTTTTTAACTTCACAGAAGTTGACTTAATTCCCCACTTTTTTCTGGAGAAAAATATAAATTGGTTCAATAGTTCATTAGTTTAGCATGCGTTTTTTCTAGCCCCCGGGACACTAATACCTTCCGCTCCCATCTAGTTACGTCCCTGATGAATAAAAAACAAGCACCCATCAACAATGCGAATGTCCGATTTGTCTTGTAAGACGCTCCACTCTTTCGACTCAATGAATGACGTCACGCGCTCCCCCAATCTCACAGTGTTAGGCCCGGGGAGAAAGAGAGTAGAGTAGAGGAGAGAATCACGATGGCCCCGAATTACGATAGAATAGCATCTCGTAGCGATTGTAACGTTTCACTTGAATCTAAATTTGGGAATTTGCGATTGCATTGGTGAGTTGCGATCGTTCGTGTTTCACTTGAATCCCGGCCTTAGCTCCTCAGAAAAAAAAAGGTGAAAAGTCACATTGTTTTCGTTTTCCATTCCTTTTCTCAGAATTTTCAAGCAACCCTAAGCCGATATAGACCCTACGCATGTTCAGTATCTGTATAAATATCAGTTATTACTAAATGAAACTAGTTTCTTTTCTTCTACTAACACTGAGTTCTGGATCAAAATCACTGATCTCTATATAAACTCTGGATATCGGACTACACCCCGGCCGGGGAAGCCTTTCGACGCCTTTCATGGGGACGATTCGGGGTGTAGTTTCAGCCCCCAGCTTGGCTTCTTTATCGTAGATTGGCACAAATTTGGCGTAAATGCTATTTCGCGGGAGCTAGAATTTATTGCTGTTGTTGCGCATTGCGTTATTATATCAGATTTCGAGGATTTTAATTCGGGTTAAGATTTAGTTTAACAACAGCACATAATGCCAACCTGTAGTGCGTATAATTGCTCTTATATGTAAGAAAGTATGAAAAATTTAAAAATTTTGGGATATTTTTTACATACTACCCGACTAATTTTTGGTACTTTAATTATGTGTTAACATTTTTGTTGCTCTTTTATACCGTGTAAAATTCACATTAAAAATTTTTAAAAATCTATATACATATAAATATAGATATATTGTTCATATTTAAAACATTTCTCATACCCGCAAAGTATTTCGTTCTTCTCCAAATTTGTTCTAATTTATTTATTCACCGAAAATCCGGATTTTTTTCTTAAATATCCAATTATTTTTGGAGAAAAGTAACACGTTTTCTCCTCTTTTTTACTTTTGCATATCAGCGTCAAATCCAGTCGATTACAGAAATCGTCTCATTTAAAAATTTTCACTGCTAATCACCCCTTAGTAAAAAAAAAAAAAAATCTGAAATGAAATTTTCAATTGTTTTGCATCTTCTAAATATTTGAACTATTTTGAAAATGGGAATTTATTTTAACATATGCTATCAGTTAGCTCAAATCTGCCTATTTTATTTTTATTTCAAGTTATTTTTTAAACTTAATTTTAGATATTAAATTATTTAGTGGAAACACACTAAATGTCAAGAAATTTATCTCTAAATCGTTCAAATATTTCTATGCCCCCCCCCCTTTTTTTGTCATTAAAAACTTGATTAGTTCTTCTTTTCCGTCCTTTTTTTTAGGAAGAGGGAGGGAGGGGGATGCTTATTACATATGCCTGCAGTTGAAACACACTGAAGGTGAAGTAAATTAATGGTTAAACAGTGGCGGCTGCTTGTATGAAAATGAATCACATTTGCTCCAAACAGTTTTGATTCAACAAAGAGGCTAATTCAATAAAGCTGGATTTTTATCTTTTTTTTTTCTTTTTTATAATTTGACTCATTAAAAGCATTTCATTTTCCCCTATACTGCTAGAAATCGACATGTTTGTAGGAAGGGCAAATAAGAATAAAGGAACGCCACTCCCGGAAATATTTATTGAATTTTTTTATCCCCCCCCCCAATGTTATATTATAATGAAAATAATGCAAATTTGAAGTAAATTGGTTTCAAGTCGCGGACAAAGTAGTCCCTCAAAATTTTCTATTTACTCCTTCAAAACTCCTAAAAAGCTCCTTCATTTATATCTAAAATTGAGTACGAATCCTGACATATACAGGTTTAACCCTCTCGAGAGAACAGGATTTTTCAGGCAACGCTTTTTAAGCACAGGAGAAAACTTGAACTGTATGCTTTCCAAACGGCAACGCATTTTCGTAGTGGTGAATTCGTCCCCCCGAACGAGTTTAAGTTGAAAGGGGACTTGTCACTTCAGGAAGTCCTACCTGACATGACAGGTGAATGTTCTACACCGCCCACATTCTTCCCTCCTTTGTAACCAGGGCTAACAGTGCCTCGCGATAACCACGTGGAGGAAATACGGTGTAATCCTAACTGCCATCGCTTGGCAACCCCAAAACCATTGTGTCGATCTTAACAATGACCACCTGTTAATTTGTCCTTCCGGATCACAATTTGAGAAGCAAGACTAGTTGTCCGCCATTTTTGGCCACTACAGTAGGAAAAATTATTGCTGTTCGCCAAGTAAGCGATAAGATGTCCCCAGTAATTGGCCCACACCTCTATTCAAGCATAAACTTGACGAATGAGCACGCCTTCCGGAGAGGATTAGTGTCAATCGAAAGGAGGAGAGAGCAAGATAGGGAAACTTAGGAATTTCCCCTGGTTAACCTTTCCCCGCCCTACCACGTGCTGGTCATTTTTGATATCTTTCTTCCATACTGCAAGTGCAGCCAGCACTAAAATCGAGTTCGGTTTTGTTGATTCAGAAAGAGGAGGAAAACTATTAGTATGCAAAGATTATATGTTCCGAATACATTCACGTAAAAAATGATACGTCTCATTGGAAGTGCACAAACCGTTTGTGCACAGCAAAAATAACATTAATAGGGAATAACATGGTGAACCACAGTGATAATCACAATCACCAGCCGAACATCGCAAAAAAAATTAGAAAGACCTACGAAAGACGACGCTTTTTAAAATTCAAATTCAACCCCCCTCCCCCTACATCATATACAGTTGGAAATGCTTTACTGATTACAAAAATACCATTCCTTTTTCTGTACCATCAAAATTGAGTAAGCTGTAGCATTTTAATTGTTTTGAACCGTACGCCATTACATCGCATGAACGAAGAATTCAGCAACTCATTTTTATTGTCATTTTGAGAATATATCTCCCAGCTGCCAAAGGGAGGAGCATAACAAGATACCTTGTACACAAAACTTTAACCTTCTACAGTATATAGTTTTTGAAATACACAATTTACACACATACTAACGTATACATACAGACTTCTCGAGAAAACTCGCATTACTTCACTCGGTGATGGTCAAAATGGATATTTCGGTTGCCCATACATTGAGTGGTACACATTCACTTGCAGATGAGCAGAAATACAGCTGAATGTACTTTTGAGGGTGGGTAAAATGAAAATTTAGGCGAAAATTGTACAAAAAATTTTTTGCATATGCATTAAGTCCTGTAGTTTGTATACGGAATTTAAATAACATTTATTTTAAATGTGTGCTAGACTGAAGAAAAAACTTAGATCAAACTAAGACATAAACTAATATTGAAAAAAATAAAGGTTATGAAGCAAATGATATATGAATCAAGAAGGTGAAGTTCTGAAGTTATTTTTTTACCAATGGAGCAAAAAAGCTTTAAGAAACGGTTTTTGAATTGATGACTTGAATCAGGGGCGGCATTTCAACATTTCGTTTGAGGAGGCAAGTTTGTTAAATATGAAATTCCTCAGTCTGGAAAAAAATACCTATTAGTTAAAAGAACGATGTCTTAAATTGTATTTATTATTAAGAAAAATTGGAGTTAGTAAAAAATTTAATTTTATGACTAAACTTTAAAATTATTTTGCAATCAGTTATCACGCAAAATGTCTGAAATGGAAATTAGTTCTTAACTTTTAGTCAAGTTTTAATCTGCAATTTTTGGAGTAAAAAAGAAGAGTTTTTTTTTCTATCGATTTCCAGTGTCTTGTGCTATTTTCCAAACAACTAAAGTTGAAAATCCTTTCTTGTCCCGTGTAGAGCATATTTTTCAGATTCCTTTTGTTAGAAACAATCTTGAGAATATGTTTAAGGATGAGTTTTATCAATTTTGTTGAAGATTTGTGACAAGATTTTTAGTTCCTTTTGATCTTTGATTTGTGTTATGGGCGATTCTCTGTAAACTCGTCATTTTTCACACAAAATCTGTCCGGGCACGGTTTTTTGAAATGTTCGTATAATTATAAAACTATTGCTCAGAAAATGAATCTATTACTTTGGTTTGAAAGAGGGCCAATTGAAGTTTGTGTTTTTCTGATTAATCATGATAGGGGGTCAGTCCCCCGCCTAGTATAACTAGGCAGACGGGACTGTGCCAGGTGACTGTTTTTGCTTTTTGTTGCGTAATATCTGCAAAACTATTGGAACATAATTAGTTACGAGACTACATATAAATTTAGGCACAAATCGTGGACATAATAACTAATATGTTTTATAATTAAATGAATTGACATTAATAAAATCACTTCCCAGAGGACTGTTTCCGCAACGACCCTGATGCATACTTTCATCACAAATGTGGCTCTCAAACTAAGCAAAGTAGCGTTTCAACACCGTTCTCGGCGATTTCGGCAAATTCACACTGATTACTTGAAACTTCGTGCCAAAGAGAATTTGCAAAAGTTATAGATTTTTCGTATAACAGCTTAGAATTTGTTGCAGGGGACTGTTTGAAAAAACTCTGGACAGAATTTACATGACAATTATAAGTTTTAGAAATACGTAATTAGACCATATTTCATAAGAAAAATAAAGCTTCATTTTTTTTAGATATTAATTGCCAAATTTATGTAGTGTTAATAGGTTTTTTGAAATGCTATCTTTAACAGTTAGACTATGGGATTGGGACAGCCAGGGGAATGTGTTTTTGGCGCTTAGGTAATTTCTAGAAAAAAAAAATAAATTGTTATCACTCCAAATACAATTGGGCTACAAATTATTAATGCTTTACTTGTATTAAGAGCAATAATTACTTTATTACACTTTATTATTTTTAAAATACTCAGTCCGGACTGCCAATTACCAGTTTACAGAGAATCGCCCATATACATAAATTGAATTTACCCGTTTTCTTAACATTCTGAGAAAAATATTTGGGGGTGCGACCGCCCTCTTGCCCCCCCCCCTTATTTGCCGCCCCTGACTTGAATCAAGAAAATTATTGGGCGGGGAGGGTTAAAAGTTACTGTGATAATATTTACTGGATTATTTTTAAAGTTTCAAAAAGTTTTTTTAACAATTCAACACTTGCATAAATTAAGCCCCGAAATTAGCTTCTTTATTTTATTAACGATTAAGTTTATAGTTGCTATTATTTATTTTGGTATTGGCTTAAATTAAAAAGCTTATCCCACCAATTAATCTAATACCCTAACCTAGACGTAGCAGTTATAATAAGATAAGCAGTTATAATGACCCCACGTGAACTGGTGTACTACAGCATGGTTAGCGATTTCCTCCAATTGGGGTGGCGCAATGGAACGTTTTCTGCACTTGGGTGACTGCTATATCTCAGCAGGTAACAGGCGGAATCAAATAAAAATTTGTCCACAGGTAGGCCCTAGCGGGTACAGGTGCTGGTTCAATTGGTGTGTGAACATTTCAAACGGGGTGGAGCAATGGAACTTTTTTCTCATTAAATGTGACTGCTCGAGAAATAATGAACGAAAAGAAAAAAATGATCCGCAGGTAGACCTTAGAGGGTACAAAAACTGATTCAATTTTTACGCCAGTAGATTAAGGAGGGCGAACGTGCCGCAACAATCCCAGCATATAAAAATCGCTTAATTGTTTTAACAGTTTATTATAAAATTGCTATATTATGTGAATTTAGAAAAAAATAAAGACTTAGGCATCACAAAAATTACCAGAAACATTGTTTTTGAAAAAAGAAAGACAAAAAAAAAAAAAAAAACCATCAAGGAATACCATTTTCAAAAAGTGAGATAAAAAGAGTATTTTGATATGATGGCCCGTAGCTTTTTGGTTTACGATAATAACCCTCCCGGCACATTTTTTTGTTTTTCTGTTGCGGCACAACCAAATCGGTTCTACATCTAATTTTGTCTTTTGATAATGATAGAGGTAATTATTAAAATTTAAGAGATTTCCTCCACGTTGAGAGTTTAATATCGTAAATTGCGAACTACTTGGAGTCGCCACTTTGGAAAACGTGTTAGTTAAACGATCACAAAAAACACATTTGTCATTTTTACTTAGTTAGGAAAGCAACCCTGTATTATTTACAGGGGTTCGAGTTTTAAGTCGGCAGATCTCGCCAACTTTACTTTTTTCACTATCTTCTATTAGCACAAAGAAAGATAAGGCTCAGTATTCCAACTCTCCAGCCACCCCAACCCATTGCCCCTACAGCCAGGTGAACAATAGTGGCAGCTTCTAATCCCCTACTATCCCATGGGGGCGATGGCACTGCGGATATCACCGGAAATACGTACCTATTGTCGATTCAAACTCGAGTGCAATGTATAAACTAAATAATTTGGAGGGCAAACTATGTTCAGCATTTGAATTGATTTTTTTTTTCTGAATATTTTCTGAAAAAATAATTATTTCAATCCGTACACCATTTCCAGTAAAATAATCATCCGAATTGTTTACATAAAAAATGGAATCTGAAAATCTGACCCATTAGGCAGTCACGATTTATCCTTGGAGGGGGTGGGGAATACAATTTTCTGCTTAATAAATTATTACATGTACCTATATAGATAAATATAGCACTCAAGCATTCGTAATATTGCAGTAAACCAAGGGTTTCGAGGAGAATTATGTCATTATTCACTCATTTTGTTGCCATCATTCGTTTCTGTATTGAAATAAAATGCAGTTTTAACAAAATATAAATTTGCTCCGCTTGTGCATCAATTTCCCTCAATAAAAATAGGCTTTTCTGTAACTCTCAAACACGAGAAGACAGTTTTTATGCTTCAAAATGAAATGGCTTAGAAAAGAATAAAATAGCCTATTTTGACAAAAAAAGTATTATTTCCGAATTTTTTGTCTTTCAGCAGCATTTTATGCTGCAACATCTTTAGAAAATTAGTATATTTTTCTGTTCAGAACTTATCTTTTTTCAATCAATTAATGACTTGAAAGGCCTAGTCTTACGTCAACGCAAAAGAAAAGGGCGGGGGGTGGGGCATAAACTGCTTTTGAGTTTTTATGAATTGTCATCATTTTATTTGCGCCAAAAAAAAAAAAAAAAAATCAGAAAGTGCTTCTCTCACCCTACTTGTTTACCTTTATGCAAAATGACACCTGAATATAAATTAAACCATCCTCCCACCCCAACCCGACAGTTTTTAGAGGTAGTGCCCCCATCTTATTCAGTTTTACGGAGGAGATTGGAGCAATTATATTATTCGTTAACGAATTGTTCTTTAGTTTTACGAAGGTTAAAAGTTCAGAAACATTTGGAACAAGGAGAGAGGTTCATGGGGGTATTCCCCCCCCCCACGAAAAAGTATCCTTTCAAAATCAGAAACGTTATTTTCACTTCACAATTTTTTCACTAATTTTTTGGTACAGAATCCGAGCAATGGACTAAACTAATGGATCCCATGTCTGGACAAGTGTTTCTGGTTGTGAAAGAAAATAATAAAATAAAAATACTTAACGCGTCGCAGTGCTGTGTCTCAACAAAGAACCTTCCGCATTTATATTTATTCAATTTACATTCAGAGACAGAATAGTGATTGAAATGAAAATTAAGTATGATTAGATCTCTCTTGCCAGATTCTTGAAATATTAACCAGTACCCTGGAATGCTCCCCACCCCACTCAGTTTCGCGAGACTTCAAGGGAAGAAACTACGTAATCATATATGTTTAAACATTTTCTTTAGAACACGTTGATGTTTGTAAGAGGAAACAGTTTAAATGAGGGGGAGGGGAGAATAATTTTTACATGATTTTTTTTTTACTGGCTAGAACTTTTTTAAAAAAGTCTTTTTTCGTTTTAGCCTTGTAAAATCTTAATAAGCTAATCCGATGTCAGTTGTGCATGTTATGAAAAAAGGTCTTGTAATTTAGCACATGCTCTGATTAGGGCTTCCCGAATGGAGTTTCAAATTTTACCGAATAATTAAATGCGAACATGTTTTTTTTACTGGCTAGAACTTTTTTAAAAAAGTCTTTTTTCGTTTTAGCCTTGACCAACATGTAATGTTAACACATGACCAACATATAATGAAAAAAAAATATGAAAAAAAAGTGTGGGGGGGAGAAGGGGGAAATCGCAGGTTCATGGCCCTGATCTAGGTCGGAGCAGTTGCCCCTCCTTGCCCCCTTTGCACTGCCCCTGCTTAAATTTTACATCAGAGAAGACTATGGTCCCTAAAAATGTCCACCAGGATTAGGACAGTTTAGTCCTGTAGTCCCAAAACTCAACATTAGAACAACAAAAAATATTGCAAAATTTCCTATTTGTTTGAAGATATCATTTTTAAAAATCTGTGTAAGAATAAGGATTACAGATTTTTAAATAATTAAAAAAAATTCCTTTTTTGGATGTTTTCTCCACAATTATTTCACTTATCTTTTGGCGTAGAAACAGAGTTTCGGGCTTAATCGAGCCTCATGTCCAAAAAGTCTTTCTTATTCTAAAAGAAATTGAAAATCTTGAAAGAATACTTGTTTAAATATAATACTAATGGCGTCGCAGAACCGCAGTAACTCCCCCCCCCCAAAAAAAAGGAAATTAAGAATCTTATATTAATGTATGTTTGTATTTCTGGGGATTCACACATTGTTTGTCACTATGCAATTCTTTTCTGATTCTCACTTGAATACATGTAAGTGATATGGGAAGTTTTTTACTGAGGATCTGTGATGTGACACGTGCTAGAGCATGAAATGTTTATAAGATTTAAGAGGAAAAAAAATACATGGGACTCTTACGAATGATGCACATACTCTGGTTTTACATCTAAAAATTAGCGGGTGGGGTGGGGGTGGGGGGTGACGCAGGTTTTGAAAAAGGAAAATCAAAGACTTCAATGAGCTCTTTGCACGTTTTTCGTTCTTAGTTCCAAATTGTAGAGCAGAAAAAGACGTGAAAAACGATACCTATGTTTAAATTATACGATCTCTGTGAGAAAAGATATTAATATTTAAAGTTGGCTTTAAAAATTTCGTGGGAAAACACTGCAATCAAGATGGCCGCTGATGTGACGTCACAATGCACAGCGGCGCCGCGCCAATCGCTAGTAGAAGACCGATTCGGCTTGAGTTTTAGAGTTGTGGTTCCCTACTTTTGATAAATACTACCTATTTATAAAATTTAGAGCATGGCAGAGACTAAAAAGGGTAGTTATAAGTATTGCCTTGTCCCTTGTTGCAAAAATACAACCTATAATACGCCTGACAAGCTATTTTTTAGCGTTCTAAAAGATCCTACCAAACGAAAAGCATGGATAAATGCAGTGAGAACGGATGAGAAAAAGAACAATAAACTATCCAACAAAACCTCTCATTGATGCTGTGAGAATCACTTTTCGGCAAGTAAATAAGTTATTTCTAATTTAAATGTTAAATATTAAGAAAAAATGTAGCTTTTTTTGCCGTGTGAGAATAATAGGAACATTTTTAGCAGTAAAAATATCAAGATTGAACTAGTTTTTATACTAATTGATAGGATAATAATTATTAAATAACAGTTTCTGATTTCATAACAAAGATAAAAAATTAATAGTGAATCCAATTCAACATTTAATTGACTTTTATCACCCAATTTTAAACAAATTATATCTATTAACTTTAATAACCGTAGAGGCCAATTTATCTGTACCTTGTATTGCATGGTGTGGTTGGTTTTTCACATCACTATTTTCATATTACTATAACAGCTCTTTTTTTCGTCAGCAGGCCCGAATCGCTAAAGTTTTAGCCTCGAGAATATTTTTTTCTTAAGTTTCGGTTTTGTTAATTTAAAATTCGCGAAATTTTCCGCTTGCGAAATCGCCGATTTCTCAGTTTCCACGAAAATTACAGCTTGCGAGACTAAGTTATTTTTCAGTATTTTCTTCAGTTTCAATTAGGGATGGACCGGATATCCGGTAACTATCCGGTATCCGGCCTATCCGGCTGATATTTTAAGTATCCGGTACTTCCGGATATCCGATCCGGCTGACCGCCCCGGATACGGATATCCGGAAGATTTTTGCAGGATATCCGGCTAAGTATCCGGTATTGATGTGGGGAATATCCGGACTTGATGTGAGGGTTATCCGGTATGATGTGAGGACCTAATTAAATATTTTCTTTTTTATAAAAATCTTAGTTAAAAATTTCATTGTTTGATAAACCTTTTAGATGATGTAATTACTTTTCATCTTTCCTTTTTACCAATTTTTGCTTCTAAAACAAAAATTGTGTTATTCCTCCGACTGTGTACTGGACATGGAAGCATTCTGCATATTTGATTTTTCACAATTGCCAGATAAAATATGATTGTCTTCAGCTTTTCAAAAATATTTTAGTTAAAATATTTAGAAAGAAAAGGCTACAAACCTTCAAGGATTAATGTGCGACAAAAGTTTGAAAAAAACTTACGATCATATCGTTAGTTCATAAAAATTAATCGCAGTAGCTTTTAATATAAATTCTCAAATTATTTTATTTATTGAATTCTTTTATTTTTAACTGACTTCGAAAAAGGAGGAGGTTCTCAATTCAAAGCGTATACTTTTTTTTTTTGTTTGTTCGCACATAACAGCTGATCTACTGAACCGATTTGGACAATTGTTTTTTTAATCGATAGAAGATGGTGTAACTTAGGTACCATGTACTCATATGACGATATTTGTTCACTAGAAAAAAAGTTATGATCGAAAAACTAACATTTAATGTCATTTAAAACAATATCTGCTATCGTAAATCCTTACTACTATGAGCGACCCGATGGTCAAGTGGGTATGCGCGTCAGGTTGAAGTTCCTGATGGAATGAGATCGAGTCCAGGTGTGCAAGGATTTTTTCGAATAGCTGCATTTTTTTTTTTTTTAATGATTTTAATGATTGTAATGTCCTTAGGCAGGTACATCCTCTCATGGGAATGTGCCCCATATTTTTTTATGGCACAAAATGACAGTTTTGGTTGGATCTTTGTTAAAATTGTTCAATGGGGTCCTTCGATGCTGTAGAATTTTCTTATGGACGTTTGCGCCATTTTTGGGGGCTTTGAATCGATTGTGGCAATAAATGGTTTTTGATTTGCGGCACCTGTATTATTTTTTCAAAAATTATATACACAATCAATTATATTATGTTAATTTTTGTACCTTTATAAAATTCTGTATTTTATACCTTGCATTTACGTCAAATTCAAGGTAAAATTAAAAGTCAAAAATTCTGAAGATGATAAATATATGTTAAAAATTAAAGTAACTATTTTTTGTGATTTTCAATTGGTTGTGACCAAAAAACATCATTACAAACAAATAAAATGTATCAAACACCATGAGTGTTGAGTTATTGGGAAAAATCTGCTGTGTAATGTTTTTTTGCACTGCGAGGGGGGGGGGGTATGAACGATCATTAAAGTGACACACATTTTTAAAATATAAGATTTTGATTTGTGGTGTATGAAAAAAGCTAAAAAGTCCACTTTAGTTGAAAATTATTTTCCATGAAAAGCACAAACTTGCACCAATTTTCCAAGTCTTACTCTAACTCCTTCTCCCACAATTCAAATTACTTACTTTACTTTCAATTTTTAACCGACTTCAAAAAAGGAGGAGGTTCTCAATTCAAAGCGTATGTTTTTTTGTCTGTTTGTTCGCATATAACTTCTGATCTACTGAACCGATTTGGACGATGTTTTTTAAATCGATAGGAGATGGTTAACTTAGGTACCATGTATTCATATGATATTTGTTCACTAGAAAAAAATTATGATCGAAAAACTAAAATTTCATGTTATTTAAAAACAATATGTGCTATCGTAAATCCTTACTTCAATGAGCGACCCGATGGTCATGTGGTTGAAAGCGTCGGGTTGAAGTTCCTGATGGAATGAGATCGAGTCCAGGTCTGCAAGTTTTTTGAACAGCTGCATGGTTTTTTAACTATATTTTGATTATTTCAAGTGCATTTACACTAAAAAGAATGAAATAAAATATTTTTTAGAAAAAAAATAGAACCGACTTCAGTTGGAAATTGCTCTAAAAAGTAAAAAATATTTTTTTTCTTTGAACACCATCGAAACTACTTTTAAACATAAGTTTTGAAGTCGGCGCAAAAACAATGTATAGTATCATACGCAACTACAATTCAACTATAAATATAAATTTTAATGGATTCATTTCATTGATTACCACACATTCGTGTAATGGTACAAATATTCTGCTTTTGATTTTCAATGGTTTCTTTGAGAAAATGTTGGCAAAATATGGTTAAATATCATTTTACCCATCGTTTTTGCGCCGACTTCAAAACTTATGTTTAAAAGTAGTTTCGATGGTGTTCAAAGAAAAAATTTTTTTTTTACTTTTTAGAGCAATTTCCAACTGAAGTCGGTTCTATTTTTTTTCCCAAAAATATTTTATTAGTTTTTGTGCTTCTAACAAAAATTGCGATCTATTAACACCCAATGATGTTGTAATTAGATATTTTTTACTTTGCCACTATTATTGCTTTATTATAATTGAAAATAACATACACTAAATAACCTATCTAACATTGACGAAAGTTTTTTTTTAGATAATGAAAACATTTGTCCCCATGAATCGTCGCAACTTAAAACCATGCTTTTTTTTTTTTTGAAAGAGTTTAAATGTGTGTAAAGAATTTTTGAATTTTGCACTTTGTTTCGTTCTTTCTTTTTGTAATACCTTCCTTTCAGAAAAGATATTTCTCTGCTATTAGAATCTTTTCACGTCTGTCACGCCGCTCCGTAACTCCTCGAGAACATGTTGAGCATGACCCTCAATAACATTTAATCGAGTTTCGATAACTCAAAGCTTTATAAACTCAAATATACCTTCATTTCAAAGTTTTCATTTGGTCCCAAATTCTTGAAAAGACGGTAGGAACTGCTTGTAACTCGAACTATCAATAACTCTAAGTTTTTAGCCGGTCCCTTGGGACTATGAGCTATTGAGACTTGACTGTATTTAAGATGTTAATTTGCATCATTAGAAAGTGTATTTTGTCTTTTAGAATTTAAGTAAAACTTTAAGTTAATTATTTAGATATAAGTTTATTAATTTATTTTTTAAAGTGAACATGTTTAGAATAATTTTAAATAATAATGATATCGGTCATTTCAGCGAAAATGGTACAAATCAGTCCCGATACTTCAGAATTTTGGGAATTAATTTTAATGTTTACCACCAATTAATTATATTTTTTTTATTTGTTCTCCATCTAATTGTGTGTAACCAAGTATTACTTATTTAGGCATAAGCCATTTATAAAGGCCACCCCCCCCCCAAAAAAAAAAAGATTCTTTGGCAAAAGAAGGAAAAAATGATCTGCCCCAGCTTCAAATTGCTAGGACTTAAAATGCAATTTAAGATTAAGCTGAAATGCAACAACAAAATCATTTGCAATGCACAGCACAAAAAATGCTTCTGACACCCTTTCTGCTGATTTTTATGTATGTAAACAAAAAAATCTTGGAAAAACACCTATTTATCTTTGTTACTAGATTTTTTTTATGTTTCAAACTGTCTACTCTGTTACAAGCCTTTCAGAAATAAAATAAGCAATCGCATTCAATGTGATATTTTTTTAAATAAGTACAAGTAATGTATCTGCTTTGATTACTTTGATACATTGAATTATATAATCAGTAACTAAGATAAGCCTAAAATTCTTTGCTGATGATAGTTAATTTGCACTGTGGGATGTCCACTCTGTTACAGTCGCATTAATAGTGCAAAAAATATTTTTTTCTTGAAATTGCAGACAGTATTAGTTTTAGGATGCTTAGTTCATTTTATACTTGTTCTGTAATTAACTTTTCTTTACGATTAGAAGTATATTTTTCAAACCTCATTTGTCTCCTCTGTTACACAAAGTGGTCGAACTATTCAAAACCCTTAATGAATGACTCATATATACAAGCCATTTACACTTTATTATGCACAAATAAACAGAGAATAATTTTTAAAACAATGATTAGTTGGCGAAAATTACTTCATTTGATAAACTTAACTTCATTTGATAAACTTAACTCGACAATTTCAGACATGATTTGTACCATTTTGGCTGGAATAACCCATAAATATAACATTTGCATCTCGGAATGTATCTTTATTTTTTCAAAATGTAGTTGAATTTCGAGGTGATCGTTTAAGAATTAGTTTATTAATTTGTTTTTAAAAAAGTGAATATGTTTAGCATGACCCTTAATGTATTTAAAATGATAATTTGCCACTTTTAAGAATGTGTATCTTAATTTTTTGGAACTAAAGTAAAATTTCAAGTTGATTATTTAAGTAAAGTTTACTCATTTGTTTTTTAAAAAGTGAACAACTTTAGCATACCTCTTAAAAGTATATTTAAACTGCTGATTTGAATCTTCAGAAAACATGTTCCTTTGTTTTTTGGAATTATATAAAATTTTTAACTGATTATTTGAGTATAACTTTATTATTATTATTATTATTTAACACACTGGTCCTGTTTTAATATTTTCTTCTTTAACTTGTATGTTAGAAAAATTACGCATATTATTCTTTAAAAAAAAAGAATTTCAAAGCAAAATTTTGCTTTATATTATTGCAAAATTAGAAATAAGAAAATGTGTTACTTTGTAATGAAGTTTAAATTCATAAAATTCTAATAAAATATGTATCAATTTGAAAAAAAAAAAAAAAGTTTTTTCCTTTTTTCTTTCTTTGTTTCTTTCTTTTTTTTTTTAATATTGGTGAAATATTTAATAACTGTATCATTTACGTAGAAACCTATTGAAATGATATTGAAACAGAAAAGCTTTAAAATTTAAACTAAGAATAATTAAAAGTTTAAACTTTGAGTATATACAGAAATATTTAATTCAATCTTTTAAAGTTTCGTCTATTTTGATAAAAATACATAATTTAGAAAGAAATCACAATATGCTAGTGTTTCATTTTATATGTAGCGCTACTCCTGTACAAATAAAATAGAGGCTTTAAAAATTAATTTAAATGTATTTAACAGTAGCGAGGCGTGACTTCAAGCGTCAGTCATCGCTAACTTTCAGGTCCCTAAAGAAATATACCAGACCATATGTTTCACTCAGGGGTGTTTGTAATAAGAAATTTCTGAAAATTTTGGGCTGCCGTTTCCGAAATTTAATTTCTCAGTTTTCGAAAATTTTGAACTGTCGTTTCTGATATCCATTATTTGATTCTTTTTTTCATTGCTGAAGAATAACAATATTGCAATGTGTTTAAAAAAATGATATATTGCTACAGATTTTTACGAATGTGTGTGTGATGGGCAGGGAGGGGTAAGCTCCTCATACTTTCAGAACATTTCATCAAGTCTTCAGAAAATTTTACTTACCTTGTAAAAATCTTGGTTCACAGATGCTTCTTTTTCAATTTGAAAAGTTCAAGCTTGCTGAAATGCAAAGCTCGAACGGCAACGAGCACTACTGTTTATGAAAAACATTTATAATTGAAACTAAAAAGAGACTAAAAAAACAAAACCACGCACATATATATTCGTTTTTGAAAGTTCGATGAAGTTCCAAAACACAAAAGGTAACAGTATTTTCCCCCATGCAAAACTACTGTAGTTGCAAACAATATTGTCTTCGACCCGTCGGGCTCATATTGGCGCCATCGTAAGATAACCGCAACCCCTTTTTTTTTTTGAAAAATGTGACGCACCGAATTGGAAAAAAAAAAAAAAAAGAATGAACGAAACAGGAGAAAAAAATCTCTACCCCTCCCCATCCAACCCCCACGATCCGCCAAAACTGAGATTTGCCAGTAAAAACAAAATGCTTTGCACATAAAATTTCCGCGGGTAATCGCCGATGACTCGTTTTGCATTTAAGGGAAGCTGTGAAAGAATCTGATTGGCTGAAATGGCTGACAAGCGAAAAAATATGCGCGCGCACACACAAAAGCGATGCGAGATCTTTAGCGATGAGTGAAGGTCAAAACTAATCGTTTACTCAACAGATGGCACCACTAAAATAAAATTATTTGGAATATTAAATGATCCGAAAAAATAATCTGAAAATAAAATTTTAAAAACTTTAATTCTTCCAGTGCAAAACGAGGTTTGCCTTCAGGTCATCGGCGAATCGTTCGATGACTTGAGGCCTCGCTACTGGTATTTAACATGTTCTTACAGAAATTATGCGAGAAACAACTTTGATTTATTGTTTTGAAGCTGCATTACGTAAAAATAAGCGAACATGCAATGTAATTGTAATGCCGGATATCCGCAGGATATCCGGCCGGATATCCGGTATCCGGCATGTGATGAGCCACCGGATATCCGATATCCGGTATCCGGCAAAATCACTATCCGGTCCATCCCTAATATAAATTAAAATGAGTTGTTTCTGAAAACTGAAATCTTATTTAGATATGTAGGTTGCAGTGACGTGCGGTCTGCCCAAGCAAACCAAACAGTGCATGGGCACCAAAAAAAAAAAAAAATCTCATTATTATGCTCATAAATAACCACAGGAAATATGAATGTATACTTTCTCTTGTCTTTCTTTTCTCCTGAAACAAAGTTTCAAATTCATTAAAAAGTCGCTTGACAATGTTCTCACAATCGCTTAAACGACGATTCCCCTGGATCATCCTGAGAAAGAGAAGACCATCCTTGCTGCAAGTCGAACCCTAGTACAAGGAGGTTTGAAGGGGTGTTGCCATGCCTACACATGTCGCCGTAGCTCCTATCCAATGATAGGAGACCTCCGAAGAAACTCCCGCAGTGCCTGAACCTCCTTCGAAACCAAGCAGGCAGTTCCATGCTTGGTGGGATTTCTAAAAGTTGTAAGTTTTCGGGTGAAAGTAAAATGTTTTTAACGAAGTATTTTTTGTTTTCGTCGCTGGATTTCAAGATGTCGGATATTGTTGCCGATTTGATTAAAGTACCCTTTTCTAGAAGATTATTTGAAGAAAAGAAAAGATTGATTTCTGAAAGAAGACCGGTACCTACACTGCCAAATTTAATTCAGCAGCAAAAGACTGTAACTCGTCATTTTCAGACTGGGAATTATGAAAAGTGTGAGTGGCTTACTGGCAGTGTGTCACACAACAAACTGTACTGTTGGAATCGTTTGCTCATTAGCTGACAGGAACTGTTCTTGGACAGCTACTAAAGCAATAAAGGACCACAATGTATCTGCTCATATTCGTGCTTCAATCTCTCTAGCTACTTTCGGAAGTGTTCGCATTGAGACTGAGTTGATTGTTTATATATTTTCTTAATAAGTGTTTAATTTGCATTTTTAATCGATCAGTATTATTGTGTGTGTCATTTATGTTTGCTATGTAAAGAATATTCTTTTCAAACTGACTGTTATTAGAATTAACACACATAGCTCAAAAAACTTATACTACTAACAAATATTACGAAATATGAGTACTACTATGAAAAAAAATTGGACATCGAAGTTGCTTGGTGCACTCTCTTGGGTCACTGCATGTGCCTGGTAGGTTGCTATCTATATTTCTGGCGTGATGATGAAGAAACAAATGTTTATGTTCTAAATTGGTTTTATTGTTTTAAAACTCTGCAAGAAAACCAATGCACTTTTACATTCGAATGTTGATCAATTTTTAAGGTATTTTTCCCACTCAGTTTCAAATACTCAAAATCGTTCATTTTAAAATCATTAATCACATCTTTTAGTGATGAAAATAGTCAAGCATGTGATTTATTTGAAATGTTCGTGAATTAAAGAAGTCTTTGGGTGACTAGCCAATGCTGTACGAGGCTTGACCTATAACTCTATGTTTTGACAGGTCAAAAACTCTTTGTTTGAGGTGATACACAAGAGCTCACATTGTTGGGATGTAAAGGTTAGCCTCATATTATGCTTTGTTCCAACGTCTCTGACGTCTTCCAGAAAATGTTGTAGTCAGGTCTTACCATTCAGAATGGACAGTCATGTATTCCTATAATGCCACTGTCACAACATTACTGGTTATTGCAAAGAAACAGACGGCCATTTGTATTCCAATACGTATCTGCAGTATAATGCTTTGTTATTATATTGATTTTGTCCCTAGGGTTTTGCCTCATTCTTATCTATTCTCTCAACTTTCGCAAGCTAAAAATTTCAACTTTTTTTGTCAGTAGACAGTTCTAAGGAAATCGCTTTTTTTTATAGTAGTAGTCGCTGAAGTCGAGACTAGCGGTTTGCACTTGACAGTGGCACCGAAAAAACTTATTTTGGCAACAAAAAAAAAAAAGTGATGTTGGTCGCCAAACTGGTGACCTACTTTTTTTCTGAACAAAATGTGAAACACCAATGCATCTCGCCGAATAAGAAAATAGACATCAGCATCGTCCCTGGCTTCCAATGATAACTTGGAAAGAAAATCGGCATCATAGGAAGAAGGAAAAAGTCTTTTTTTTTTTTAACCTGATAATTAAAAGTAAGTACGATATAGGAACCTTAAACTGTTCAACGAGGGGCACAGTACAGTTCTGAATTTTGTAATATGCCGATTTTCGAATCGCTGCAAAAACATCCAACATTTCTTACATTTAGCAAACGATCACTATAATGGACATTTTAGGAGGGTTATGTATTTTCATGAAAATAATTACCTCATACACTCGCATATAAAACGAGAAATTTAGTTCAACAAGAAAGCTTCCAATTTGAGAGTTCGTGAAACAGAAATCACCGAAATTTTTTCCCAATAAAAGTCTGGACATTTTCCTGATTTAGTTTTTTCATTTTATCTAAATACTAAATAAATACTGACTCCTTTTGATACAATTGTATTGTTACATTATTGATTGAGTATTTTATTTGCAATAAAAGCTGCATTATATAAACTTTGCTTTAAATGAGTGAATTATGGATTCGCAAACTCTTCCTGTTTTGTTGATCGCGTAGAAATTAGATAATATGCAGGTAAGGAGCAACTAAAAATTTCGATGAGGATAGTTCAGAGTACCGCTGATTTTTTTTTTTTTGATTTTAGTAAAGTATTCTCAAAACATAAAGAGAAAAGTGACCAACCATTACCCTAGACTCTTAATGACCAGGAATTTCTCCGGGCGACACTATCATGACCTTTGGGCCTGAGCCTGTTGCTGGTTGTCGCATTTGTATTTGTATCACTTAAATTTAAAAAAAAGATTGTAAACTTTTACAATCTTTTCAATTTATTCTACCATATTTGCGACATACTTCTTTTCCATTTGGATATAACAGATAAAGATTGAAATTTTACTATTGTGAAATTTTTTTGACTCTCTTTAACTATCACCTTGCAAATAAAGATCCGTTAATTCAATTTGCGTTAAAATTATTTCAGTAAACATTTTGATAGAAAATATTGTAAATTAAGCATTACATTTATGTACAAATTTTATCTATTTCATATTTGATAAAAATCTATCACTCATTCACTTTTTGCTTTTTTTTTAAATACCTAGTTTTTAGGCTTATACCTTGAGCAAATACCGAAAAAAATATTTATCTGCATTTATTTATCCGATTCTTTATTACTATGTATACAATCAATATTTTATGGAAAAATAAGCCTTTTTTTCCAATTCCGAGACCAACTTTGTCTGAAAGATTGACATGATTTTTTAAAAAATGTACTTATATATTTTTTACTTACTAAACTAAGAGAAATAAATTGAAGTTGTAGGACATTATGCTACTGATTTTGAAGACTAATTTTGTTTTAGGATTTTTTTTCATATTTTAAATTGAAAAGCAAGTTTTTGTGTACCAGTTAAAATTTTAAACGGTTTTACATGCTATAGTTTTTGCAAAACTTAGTCTTTCTTTTTACTTTTTTTATTCAAAGTTTCACAGCAAAGTATGCGGTAAAAAGACTCACTGAAGAACATTGAATGCAAATTTTGTTAATAGTATTTAATTTCACTTTGTTCAGGAGGGACCTTAGAAAAAAAACAATAAATGGAGCAATCATAGATCGGGGTTTCACTATATACTTATAGGATCTTCTGGTTTAACTTATAAGTCCTTTTTTTTTCTTTTTTTGCAAAAATGCTCCAAATAAGCCCATATTTAAGGTGTTGGAAGTTTAAAGCAAAAAAAAAGTCAAAAAATCTGAAATGTAACTTTTTATTAGATCTCGACCAAAGGCAAATTTTTGCCGATGGTTAAAAGATGGCTAATGGGCTGAAGTTAGCATCAGATGCCAATGGAATGGCCAATGGAAAAACTTTTTAAATGGCTGCTGAATCAAAGGCGGACCTAGCGGCAGACATTCCGGACCCGTCTGGGGCGGCAAATTTTAGAGGCGGCACTTTGGTTCGAATAATAAAATTAATTTTCTTCAAGGAAAGAAACGTACAATCTTTTCAAATTTAGGAATCCTGAAAGGTATGAATGTAGCTATTTTGGGCATGTTATTTTAATGTATCCATTTCAAGACAACATTTTCGGCTATTTCAATATAGCCTAAATAACAAACGAATATATATTTATAAAATAAACAAATATTTAGAAACTATAATTGTTAATGGAGACATTTTAAAAAACAAACTAACTACAATCATAACTAACAATAGCATATAACTTTAAGAACGCCAAGATTTTGAAATTGTTGAAAGAAGCTCGATTGCCTAAAGCATAGTTTTTTTTGGGGGGGGGGGGGAATAAAATCTCAGTTCATCAAATGAAGCGCCGAATTGTACCGAACGAATAAACGAAAAAATAATAAAATGTGTGCATGCATAAATACTTACATCTGTTGAGAAGAGATATAAAACATCATTGAAATAAAAATAAATAAATAAATAAAATAATGCATGATTGTAATATTACAAAACTGTCTCACTATTTTTAAATTTTCCAAATCATTAGTAAAAATTTGCCAAATATGAATTTTTTTTTTTTGGTGGTCATAGTATCCTCCCACTGGGGTGCCCCTGAAGGCATATAAATGCGCTTGATCTAGCATAGGGGTGCACAACCTGCGGCCCGCCGCGTAGCGATATGCGGCCCGCGAGTGCATTTATTTTTTGAGTTGAGAAAAAAAAAATTTTTTTTGAAAAAAAAAATTCAAATTTTTTTTTAAACTCGGAGGGGGGGGGGGGGGGAAGTAAAAAAAGGTTTTTCCTGGTTTGATTTTAAACTATACACACCAAATAAAAATCCTCTAAAATTTGTTTGAAGGAAGATTTTAAGACTGCAGGGAAATAGAAAAAGACCTGAAAATTTCAATTTTCAATTACTAACGAGTAGACAGCAGACTATTATAGCTTCTTTTAATTGATTCAGCAAACTTAATAATTAAACAGTAACTACCACCACGAAAAAATTGAAAAAAAAAAAAAAAACAAAAACAGCCATGTGAAAAAATGTTGCTTATTTTTTAATACTTCTTTGTTCAAGGATTATGTTTCCAACTTGAATGGTAAAAATCCCACTTATTTGGCCTTTAATATGTAAAATGCTTAGCAATTTTGACATATTTTTATGTGTTTTCAATGCTACGTGCAAAGCGTAATTTTAGGGTTTAGCTGTAATTTTTGAGCAATCTTTTAACATCCGCCTTTAGGTTATGAAATTTCTCCCCTATTTTTGGGGTAGTGCACAAAACAAATCACACTGAACAAGAATACAAACGTATATTTCAAAACAAATACGAGCACTTTTTTTTCACCGACATTTTTTAATTTTTGCACTTACCGCGTGGCAAATAGATATATATTGATCTAAAGACGTAAAAGTTAAATTTTCGGGGAGTTTTTGTTAAGGAAGCTGTTGAAAGAGATGGAGTTAGTTGCCTTGCTGACCTTCATGCTTAACCAATATTAAGGAAAATGCAAGCATGTTGGAAATTTCAACTATCCGCAATGAACTCATACATAAAAATTGGTAGATAAGTTTCAGTCTCGGCCATCCAATTGCTAATTTTGGTTTCATGGCATTCCCCTGAATTTTTAGCTGTGCAATGTTTGAAAATGTTGGTATCATAATTACTTTTTTATTAACTCATTATTTTGGTTGACATTTATACAATATCCAGCCAATGATAGAATTTTGTCTTTGCGTTGCAGCCAAGTTGCTTTTGCACTGTTGTCAGTTTTGTCAAGAGTACCTTTTGGATCTTATTGTGCTAGAACTACATATTATTGATTTTGTATTGCTGAATAAAATGTTTCATTTCTTAATTTTAATAAGTGATAAGGTTCAATAGTATTAAAGCAAAGTTGCAAAAATATTGCAGGCATGTAACCTCTTTTTCAAAACCTGCAATGTTTTCAGGCTCTGCAAAAGACTGCTTAGCATCAAAAGCTCAATACTTTTCTTCACCGACAAAGGTTTGACATTTGACTGTGAATCATAGATATGAAATATTTCGCAGTTTTGTGTTTTAATAAAATTGGTATTTTTTCTCAAGAAATCATTTAGTGAAAAGATTCAATATTTCAATGTTACAATTTTCCTTATATTTATTAACATCAACAAAATTCTGTTGCAAGCTGCCAGGCTTGCTCATTTTTTAAATTTTCCCGTGGGGGGGGGGGGGGGGCAAAGAATATGTACTCAATATAAATAAAATGACAAAATATATCTGAGTTTTTTTTTTATAAATTACAATTTTCAAAGCCTGCAAGAGGGAGGGGGGGGGGGTAATTACCCTTCATGAGCCTTCCAAATGATGAGTTTGCATACGGCTCTCCGATAGAGCTCCAGTTACGCAAGTGGCCCTTCACTGAAAAAGGTTGTGCACCCCTAATCTAGCACAAAGGTCTTCAACTTAGATTCAGGGAAACAATATGGTTTCTTAGATTTGAAAGTAGCTCAGCTAGTGATCACTATTTGCTCAATCATAGCACCAAACTTTTAATAAAATTACAATTCTTATAAAAGAGCAAATGTTCTTTAATATTTCCAAAGCATTTCTTAAATGTTTTCCTACTCAAAAAGAAAAATTATCTTGGATCAAAACTATACTTCATAACTGACACCTCCTAGCACTTAATAAAAGAAAGAGAACAGCAAATTGATGTAACTACTGACAATCAATTGAAACTAATTATGCATTTTTAGAATGACATTACACAGAATCCTGAAATTTTCAAAAAAGCTGTGAAATATTGTTAATTGTTTCAATATAAGTGGGCGAAACATCTTTTGCTTCCTGTGCTATGTCAAAAGCAAAATT
Organism: Uloborus plumipes; assembly: GCA_038373865.1. Lineage (NCBI taxonomy): Eukaryota > Metazoa > Arthropoda > Arachnida > Araneae > Uloboridae > Uloborus > Uloborus plumipes. The sequence goes on from JAXGGA010003781.1 coordinate 38,452, forward strand.
CAGAAACAGATAAGAAGCTGAAGCTGACTGCTTACGTTGCTGATTTAAACAATTATTCCAGACGTGATAATACTTTCCAGTGAAAAATAATCGCAGCCAAGTTATGAATTAGCTGAACAGATTGATTTAAAAACTGACTCAGAAAGTGCAGGCCTAAAAGTCAAAACGAATTTAAAAGCAAAAAAACTTTTTTTTCTTAATACTCCTACAATACATTTACCAATGCATAATAATACATTTTCAACGATACATTACCTGGTATTTCTGATATAGCAAGCAAATTATTAATCTCTCATCAAGTTGTCATAAAAATATGCATCAGCTACAAGTGTTATTTAACTGCATTTTTTAAATGCTAATTTTACAAATTTTAGATAATTGATTGTATTTATATATATACTTAAAAATTTAGGACGTGTTATATATTTTTAGTACTTACATAAACCCATTAAAAACAATGTTGAGAGAAATCTTTAGTAATATCTATATTTCTTAACTTAAAGCAGACGTTTCTTACAAAGTTAGTGCAATCTGCGAAACTAAGCGATTCTTATTAAAATGAAAGAGACTGGAAAGTGCAAATAAAGTGCCTTAAATATAATTGTTCTAGATGTCTTGAAAACAATTAAATAAATCTTTGAAACTCTTTGATAAGTGCTGCAACTTTATTTTTTATCAAATGCAAAAAGTATCAATTGTCCTTATGGCCGGGATGTTACTCTTCTGTTTTTTAAATATTCACACCATTTCCTTTAAATCATTTAATGCATTTTTTTTCTATTGATCATTTTACATTTAATTCAGTGTTGTGTTAGTCGCAGGGTTGGGTTTTTGACGTCAAAAACCAGTTTTTGACATGACACGTCGAAAACCTGTCAAAAACCCGTCGAAAACCTGTCAAAAACGTCGAAAACGTCAAAAACCTGTCGAAAACCTGTCTAAAACTCAAATACAGTGGTTATTGAGATTTTTTATAAACGTATAAGGTTTCTCATCCTGAAAAATATGAAATAAAATTTATGCATCTTATCAATCACGTTTAATGAACATTAAACTAATAAATTTAATGAAAATTATTTCTCATTCTTTTAAACTAACTTGTTTTGCCGTGAAAAAAGTTAAATATTAAAACTTAAATCCAGCTTTTAAAGTAGTTTTGTTTAAATGTTTAAAAACTATCAATTAGTTATCTCATCAGTCAAGTTTAATAAAAATTAATAAGTTTAATGAAAATTAATTCTCATTCTTTTAAATTAACTTGTTATGCCATGAAAAAAGTTAAAAGTATTAAAAGTTAAATCCAGTTTTTAAAGTAGTTTTGTTTAAATGTTTTAATAACTATTAATTAGCTATTTTATCAATCTAAAAATCTTTACATCATTACTTTAACCCTTTCGCTACCAACGGGACATATATGTCCCGCAGTTTCAAATGACACTATGGGCTAAATATGCTGTGTATTATTGTGAATGCATGTCCCGCTGGTATTCCTTGATATCACTGACAATTCAGTGTAATCTTCCTTTTTCAGAATTTTAACAATATTTGCAATATAACTGATATGTATTTAAATACTTATTTTATTTTTTTCTCAGAAATAAATGGCAGTGAAAGGGTTAAAGTGATTTTTTTTTTTTTATTTTGAGTAAAAGCAGAACTAAATTAATTAGTACTCAGTGTACAAATCTGCTAAATATTTTTGATCGAACTATTTTATTTATTTATTTATTAGTTAAAATTTATTATTTCAAATAAAATTAAAAAAATCACTTGTAAAAATTTATTAAGTATACCCAAGATACACAGCACTTAATTAATGTACCCGGGCAATTCCACGGTGTCGGACGTAGACTTTGTACAAAATTCAACTTTTTAAGTTCAAAATTTTCAGGGTAAAAATAAATTAATTGAACCAATTTTTTTTTTCAATACATATGCATGTAGGAACAACCAAAAAACCTCTGAAATTTCTGAACAAAGCTTGAACTTTACATATTAAAAAAAAAAAAACTTCATGGTGTCGGACGTAGACTCAAGGGGAACAGCAAATTCACTTACCGTGCAAAAACCTAAGATTCAGCTCAATTAACTGTTTTTAATTTTTTTGAACACTTGAATCTCTAAGATCAAAGTTGAAATATGAATAATTTTACCTTTTTTGTCAAATTTATCCAAGAATAAATAGCAAAAAAAAAATTTTTCCTACGGTGTCGGACGTAGAATAGTCGGTGTCGGACGTAGAAAGTGCAAAGTAGGTAACGTCTGACATAAAATAGATATCTTAAAAAGCTGTTTAACTTATTAATTTATTGACAAAATTATATATTATGAACATAAAAAGGGAAAAGTAAACAAAAGAAATTTTTAAAAATATTTTCCTTAAATTTGAACTGTCCCCTGCTCGAGCTGTTGCAAAATTTTTCTCAAAACATTTTCAACAGGATAAAATATTTTGTCCTCCTCTTTTGGCCACTTAAAGTGACCTTCAGCTTTGTGCATAACAGTTATTTCTGCTTCATCTTTGTTTAACTGGGTGATGAGTCCAGGATATAGATTGGACTCGTATTTAACTAAAACCCAATCATTAAGTTGCAGATTTAAAGCTGGAGCCTCCTCCCCATCTTAAAAACTTTCATTTTCAGTGATCTCTTCAAACAATGTTACTTCTTTTTTCGTTTCTGTTAAAGAAGTATCAGACACTATAACTTTATTTTCAGCTATTGCTGTCATCCAATGTACTGAATGAATATTTGGAATAGAAAGGATTTTCTCCCAATAAGTGATCATATCTTCAGAGCTGGAATTTATTTCATGTGAGGGTATATAGTTAACCTTCACACTTGGCATTAGTTTTGATGCCAGAGTTGCGTACTCTTCTGGGGTACTGATGGTAGACTTTTCTGCCTTTATAGGTCCCCAGTTCTTTTCAGTGCTCCGCCAATCCCATAAACTACTCCCTTCCCATAGGAAGTAGCAAAGAAACTCCATTCAATATTAATATTATTATCTGGATCCCATAAAAACAAATTGGAAAATAAGAACTGTTGCTTGAATTGAGAACTGGGCCCATCCAAAAATACTAGAATATTTTTAATGGATGGGTGTTCAGCTTTCAGTTGCTTCAGTAAAAAGCTCAAAACTTAGACTATGTTTTGTGTGATCCAAAGTATTGGATACAATAGAAAAACTTTGGGATTGATTTTGATCTATCCAAGCATGTGCTGGAAAAATTGTGACTTGCGAGTGCACCCAATGTGCCGACTGAATTTCATTTTGGTTCATTATTGCTGCATTTTCAGCAAAATCAACTTGTAGAACGATAATTTCTGAATCAACATTAGGTTTTGTCATATAAAAAGCTTCTGCCTGTTGTCTTTTGGACAGACAGAACAACAAACAGAAGTTCAATATCTAATTGAAAGAAGCTTGAAAAATGAAAATTCTAAAATTTCTCAGAGTTGAGATATTTCTCCAATTCAATGAGTTTAGGTGTTCCAGCAATTTTTTTAATGAAATAAATAAATATAAATATGTAATTGGACATGCATGATATATTAAGAAAAAAAATGATTATAAATATTGTAGTCTTAAGAACCTGGTTTCAGTTTTGAAAATTTCGGTGTCGGACGTAGACTTTTTCTAATAGTTAATTAAAGCAAAACTAATTTTTTGAAATTTAATTTGAGTGAATATTTTTTATTACATATAAAATCCTTATTTGCATAGAAAATATTTTGTAAAAATATCCATTCATTTTTACGATACATTAACTTTTAGTCATTTTGGTGTCGGACGTAGACTTACAGAAGTACCTTACTTTAAAAAAATCCCAAAAATTAAATTACACAGTTTGAGTGTAATTTTATTGTACATAACTCTTCTAGAGACTCTATAGAGCCATATTAAAGAGAGATCAGTTGGAAATTTTAATAAATTAAGTAACACACAGTTATTATCAAGTGATAGAAAAAAAGCACACTTAAGGACTTGAGCATAATAATCTGATTTGATGGCTCATAACTCTAATTAATTTTGCTTTTTAAAAGTTGTTTTTGCTATTTTCATACACTTTGGATAATTACCTTTCCATTGATACCAAATTTGTGAAAAAAATATGAATTTTTAAATTTGCAACTTTTTCCCCTTTTCTGTGGAATGGCCCACGTCCACTTCATTTTTAAAATAAAAAAATCTGTTACAGTAATTCCTCGAAGCAATAAAGCCATATTCAAAAGCCATATGTTTGATTTTTTAAAATGCTAGTTACCATTATTTACTCCCGAGCCCTTCAATTATGATTAGGATTGCTTATTACACTTTATTTTAATAACCTAAAACTCAAAAGTTTACTTCAGTGTCTGAAATCAGAAATTGTCAAATTCATTTGAAAATGTATTTTGATTATCAATATCAAATTTAAACATGTTTTGGACAGAAATTTAGGTTTTTGACACTTATGTCAAAAACCATGTCAAAAAGGGGTTTTTGACATGACAGTAAAAACCACGGTTAAAACCGGATAAAACCTCCGACTGTCAAAAACTTGCCAACCCTGTTAGTCGGTAGATTGGTGCGATGATCTAACACTAACTTTATATTGAAAGCCAATGTCAGTTTCCTTTTCTCCTCCCAAGCTCTTTTTCCTTGTTGATTAATGTCACCGATTTATAAAACCACAAGCAATTTTTATTTAAATTGATTTTAGTTTGCAAAAGAACGTATAACTTTTAAAGGTATTGTTTGCCTATTTTGCTCCTGTTTTTGTTGTCTTAGTTACATTTTATAAGACCTCAAAATGCAGAATTTTATATTATTTATTTTACCAAATTTTTCCCGAGTGAGAAACCCCCACCCCCTGAATTTGCAACTATTCTACACTTGATGAAAAATAGTCACTGCATCATTTTCCTCATACTTAACCCTCTCCAAGGTCAATAGAAATGAATAAAGTAAAAATAAATGAAGACAGTATGAAGTGCAAAAACGGGAGGGGGGGGGGGCAAGAGCTTCTGAAACATCGAAAAAAAAAGAACAAAAAAGCCTACAATATAGTTTTTGGGACTACAAAAGAGGCCCTATATCTAAAATAGCTTAGAGCGATAATCGGTTTAAATCCGACCCTGAATATAGGATTTTATTTTGTCACAGTTTTTAATTCACAACATCTATTTATTAAGTTGTATTTATAAGCAATTTATTTCTTTTCAAACTTTAAGAGCTAATAAACAAATAAGCATTTTGCATTTTTGTCCGGGGCGGCAAAAGTGCTAGGGCCGCCCCTGTGCTGAATTGTTCATTTTAAACCTTTTTTAGGAACAAAAAAAGTATTCACTGTATTATAGAAACCTATGCAAGCTATAGTTTAAATCAAAATGACTGGGCATAAAAATATGATAGTAACATAGTGCCGTCAATATACTTACAATTTAAGTTTTTCATGAAAATATCACATAGAAAATTACGGAAAAGTGGAGAAAACTGTGTAGGCAACCAAAATATGTTGCTAATAGAAAGACAAGGTAAAAGTAAGGGGTTATATATATATATATATATATATATATATATATATATATATATATTCAAGCATATTCAGAAGGAGCTTCTTTTCTTACCCTGCACTTGCACTATTGTTTGAATTTCCGAGAATTCTCCTTTTTATCCTAGGGAAATGAAGAATGTACAGATTAACGGGGAACAACACTTTCCAGGAATTTTGAAAGATCGCAGAGCTGCAGGTGGTCAATAGTCACTTGGAGAATTCGTTTTAGATAAGCAGCAGGCAACTCCAACACATTAACATAAAACATATTATGACCAAGGAATTGATACTGCTGTGAAAGCATATTATCGCCATAGAATGAGGGCAGGAATGCAATTAATTTCAGATATCATTTGAAGGAATTATAAGTGATTTTTCGAGTTATGAAAACTGATTCGTTTTGCTCATCATTTTGCATTTGTTTATTGCTCAAAACGAAAATATATATATATATAATAAAGAGCTATCTCTCTTTAAGTAACAATTGTATGAATTTTCCAAGATTACTTTCTTGTACTCATCGATTTGCATGAAACATTATTGCAATAGTTTTAATGTTAAGGTTATTTATTTTTCAAAGTACTATACAACCTTCTTAGCAACGTTTTAGAGATCTTTCCTTACATTTTTATAAATATTAATTTGTTTGAAAGGGAAGATTAAAATCACATGCAAGTGGTAGTGGTAGTTTATACATCAATGATAGTCAAGCAATGATCTTACGAACACAACCGCTAAATTATCGCCGTTTTAAAAGATTGTTTCTTAGTTTACTTTCTCTGCCCTAATGTTCACATTTTGCATCTGCATTTTAATTATTTCCAGATACCATGGAAAATAATAGTAGCTGCAAATTTTTTGTTAACAATTTCAACAGATTGACGGTAGGTGTAATAATTCTCTTTTTATGCGCAGTACATTTATGTTAAAATTAAAGTCAAAACCGTTTTTTTTCTTTTATTATTATTATTTTTAGTTATTATCTTAGTTTTTTTTAAAGTAAAATTTCAAGACCATTTACTTCAAATAAATTTTGTAACGAAACAATTTTAAATTAACATTAAAAAAAATTGAAATCTAAAGACAATTTTCATCAGTTTGATTCACTATAAAAAGTATAAAATAAAATAAGTATTTGATTTATTGATAATTTTCAATTGATTTTAAGCTATTTATTTATATTTCGGTTAATGCTAAATCAGCCACTAAAATTTCAAATTAAAATTTTAAAAAAGATATAGACGGTTTCCTGCTTAGTAGCTTGCTTATACGATACCGCCTATTTTTCTTCATCTCTCAATTTTAATTTGAATTTTATTGGCTGCTTTAGCATTTATCTAAATATAAATACACTAGCAGTACCCGCACGGTGATGCCTGTGCAATAAATGTAAACGAAGTCAACTGAATAACTTTAAATTCACTCCAACCCTCTGAATTAAAACTATTATCCTATTCTTTAATTTAAATGTGCTTCACAACCTTTTAAATTCCACTAAAAGTCCTGTTGAAGTATAAAACAATTTGCCAAACAAATCAAAAAGACATAAGTTAAGTAAGTAACAGGAGATATTAATTATTCAAATTTTGTCAATTTTCAAGGCTTAACTCTATATGCAAATTTAAACCACTATGTAACTTCAGGGATGAAACAGCAGTTTGTCTGTAAAATGGATCTAGGGTTTCAGTTTTGCGTATAGAGTTAAGCCTTGAAAATTGACTAAATTTGAGTAATTAATATTTTCTGTTCCAAGTAACGAAGACAAATGGGCTAAAACTTTTCTTTTCCAGAAAAAAAAACCCCTTTCCAGCAGTATATAATGTTATGGGGTGGGGGAAAGTCCCCCCCCCCCCAATTATAACAGATACACCAAAAATGAGAATAATTAATTGATTTCAAAATAACTAAATTCGAAATTTAGAATTTGGCGTTCGAGGTGCTTTTTACTGGGATACGTTCGAGTTTTGTGCCACGTTTCAGGTCTGTAGGTGCTGTGTGGTAGATGTACAAACAGAGCCCGTTATCTTTTTATATTTCGATTAAGATCAATTGAAAATTTTAAGCATTGTAATCAAGGAATGAAATATTTTTTTTATTTTATACTTTTTAGTGTGAATAATAGAAAAGATAGATTCTGATAACACTAGGCTTTAGATTAAAAACTATATATATATATATTTTATTCTCGTGAAAATTAACTTTCAGGGCTTATTTGAATGTTTGAAAATGAAAAACAAACCAGAAAATAATAACCCTGAGCTTTCACATTTCAGCCAAAAGAAAAAAGAAAAACTGCTGTTTTGCAGTGATAAGAACTACATAATCATTTCCTCTGTTATTTGTGCCAAACTATCAATGTTGGCTTTCTAGAATAATTGTTTCATCACACAATAATATTTATAAATCAAAAATTTTTTTCAAATATTAAATGTATATAAGAAATAATCAAGTTTAAAGAAGCAACTGCGTTAAACTAACCAGCATTGAAAATCGTATTGCGAATGAGAGGGGGTGGTGTACATCAGGCACGAATGACGTCAAGCCAATCAGGGATTGTTTCTTCTCGTGGTACTTTTGGGGCAATTAAAATGCTTAATAAGTAATTAAATTTTTTTTTTTTTTGCGGAAAATCAATTGGATTTTCGAATTTAGGAGATCATTTTTTATAAGATAGCATAATAATTTGGAAAATTTAAGAGATGCTGTGTAGTTGTCCATTGAGGATTATTTTTACCCTAGGTATATATTGTTCTTCAGATGAAGTTTCATTTTTAATCCAAACTTTACAAAGTGTATTTCCATTCAATATCTGAAATGAATCTCATGATTTATTTCATCCCCTACCCCAGCACCTATCTTCAATTTGGAGGGAGGAAAGAAATGGTTCACCCCAAGGTCATAGCAAACAGCAAAATAAGTTTCTCCTTGTTCTCATTATGTTTTTTCCATTCTTTTTACACAAAACTGAAAAGAAATCGAAGTATCAGATCATATGTGTCTGTCCCCACAACTATCTTTCCACAACATCTAGTGTGCAGCCGTTATTTTATTTTTCTTATTGCTTGTTTTCTTTTCAATTTTGTTGTAAAGGGGAGTACTTTGCTGTAAAAGTTGATATATCTATATACATGTATTAAAATAAATAATAGATAAACAAACACTGCTTTTTTGAGTATAACCTTCCATGTTGTTTAACTTCATTACAGATTACTCCCCCCCCTACCAGGATTTGCCAAAGCCAGCCCAACCCGAAAAAAAAAAAAACGCTCGGGTTTTTCCGGGCGGCCCCACTTGAAAAAAGCCACTATGTCAGTAAAGTGGTTTTTTTCGAAATTTATTGCATATTGAAAACATTTATTTCACAGAAACAAACTAAATATTACGAATATTTTGATCCATACTAAGCCTAAAAATTAGTATTGATCAATTTAGTTATAATATTTAGTCTTGGTCCACAAATTACCTCCATCTTTTCCTTATAGTTTACTAGGTATTAAAAATAAAATTGCGTGTGAGTTTCACTTATTTTTTTTTAAGTACTTAAAAGATTAAAAAAAAAAATATTTCAATCTATAAATTAAATTCAATATTACAATGCTTTCTCCAAATTTGTCGAAGATTTTTGGGAGGTCAAAGTGGGACTCTCTTCAGGGGAATTCAGGGCTCTTCAGGGGAATTCTATGAGATGTAAAAGTAGGTGTACAATGTTCGAGTAGGGAATGATGTTAAAATGATGCTTGGAAAGCCCGGGTTTTTTATCAAAAACCCGAAAAGATCCAGGTTTTTGATTAGAAACCCAGGCGGGCTATGCTTTTTCAAAAAAAAAAAAAAAAAAACTGGGTTTCCTCAAACCCTAGCCCCTGCCCTACCTTCCCTCTCCAGGCTTTATTTTCTTATGATCCCCCTTCAACCCATTTCAAAGCCTTAGTCTCTACTGATGTTTGGTAGTGTCTCAGTTTGTTATGTTTGTTACTCTTTCTTACTAGCTCGTAAGCTTTGTCAAATAAGAGAAAGAAATATAGTTTTGTTAAGAATAGATCATAGGTTTTACTATTAAACTCCTACTCCTAAATATTAATTTTAATTAACGAGAAAAGCTCTATTTCATTGAAAATGGTAACTGTACAAAAACTTCATGGAGCCACTGTATATACATGTGTGTGCGTATAATCATTTGAAGTTTCTAATGTTAAATTAGTGATTATTATGTTAGAAAGTGTTTTATTTATTTTTCTTTTCATCATAGGATGATCCTTCAGAAAATGAACAGGATTGTAATGACGGAGATGATAGCATGTCTGGTGTCCGACGCCCCATGAATGCATTTTTTATGTTTTGCAAGCGACATAGAGACATAGTTCGAGAAAAATATCCGCACTTGGAAAACCGTAGTATTACAAAGATCTTAGGAGAATGGTGGGCAAACCTGGATCCATCAGAAAAAGCCTCTTATACTGCCTTGGCCAAACAGGTTGTTTTACGAGGTTAATGACCTACCTTTGCTAGTGGTAAAGTTATTCCTGAAAGTTTAAACTCATACTGATGCATTCTGTTGAAAATCTTGATATGACTTGCTCACATATTTCATTTCTATATTTAGTTATATAATGCATTGTTTTATTTATTTTTTAATATTTGATTCTTAAATTACTTGTCGTATGAAAACCTTTAACCCTTTGACGGTTATGGAAATGAGCAGTTTTCGTTTACTTAATTCGCGCAGCATTAGGAGTAAACAGTAGTCGAAAGTGGCAGCTGTTTTCCCCCGCCGTTCTTCCGAAAATGTCACCTTTCTCTGGCGACGCCGTAGATAGCTCGCCTCGCACGTTTAAACGAACAAAGTCAGCTCGACAGCGGGCATTGGGGAAAAATTTCACTACGCAAGTAGTGCTCGTTACTAACCATTTCGGTCAAAATCTTGCTCCCGAGCAGAACTCGTTTGCGCGCATTATGAAGCACGATTCGATTGCGAGCTGAACTCGGTCATAACCATCAAAGGGTTAAAAGAGAAGGAAAAAACATTAATTGTTTTGTTTGCTCTCTCTCTTACTCACTTATATAGAATCCGTTCTATGGTCAGTTGGATCAAAAAAAAGAAAAAAAAAAAAAACTGACTCTAAATAAGTTAAGGTTACTTCCTAACTTATTGGATAAGAAAAATAAATTCACTTTAATACTGTCTAGTCTCGATTACTGGAAGCCTTATAGCTCGAATATTCTTTTATTTCTAGGTTTTCATTAGGTTCCCCAGGCTCTTGAGAATTCTGTGGGAACGTCCTATAACTCAAAGCTTTTTAGCTGGTCCCTTGGGACTTCGAGTTATCGAGACTCTACTGTAATTTTATCTTTTCTAGAGATATGACCATTGTTCAGGTCACAGCTCAGTTAATAAAGAATTTAAAAATCAGTTTAAGAATATGGGACTATAAGAAATAAATTTCATTTTTAAAAGGGTGCACATTTACATGTGATCTCATTGCTTTAGTGGTATAGCCCATGTACATACTCATTCCAAAAATGAGAATCTAGTCATGGGTGTAAGACCACCTTCCGTCTTAAGGCATATTTCCATCTTGAAAAAATCGTCGAGGCAGATAACGTAATGGGAAAAATCCATCTCACTCTATTGGTTTTTATTTCTGAAGAAATAAAAAATAAACAAAATATAAAGTCAAATTTCTAAAAGTTCATCAAAAATCATTTTTCTGTTCCAAAATCATATTTGCATCAGGGATCTCTTTTTTTATCTCCTTCAAAATTAACTAATTGTAGGCAATTTGTTGCATGAGTTCTTATACCCCTTTCCTTCCATTAATTTCATCGAAGGTAGCCAACAAGTTTTTAGGATTTCATTTGCTAGATTCTGGGAGGCTGTCCCCAATCAAACTCTCTCGCTCTAATATTATCAAAGATTTAAACTTTTTATTTCGGAACTTCAATTCTCCTCCCCCCCCCCCCGTCAAATAAATTGCTAGGGGTTGGTGCCCCCAGAAATGCTTCTCCCGTAATATCACCAAAGGGGGTTAAAACATGTTTTTGGTACTTCAACAGGGTGGTGACAACTGGGATATCAGGGTAAAGTTTGGAAATTTTATTGATCAGGGGAATATTAGGGAAGTTCAGAAAAATAACAAAATTCTGGGAAAATTGATTTAATGACAAAAAAATGTTTTTTTTTTTTGCTTTGCAAAATTAAGTGCTCTAATTTCCCCGCTCATTATTTACTTGTTTGCTGATAAAAAAAGGTCAATTAATGAGGTGCGATTAACATGTTGCCGCCAATTACCTGCGCCTGTAAAGTTGTTTATCTTACGTAACTTAAATTTTTCTTCAACTCGGTTCATATTACGTAAAATAAACAACCTTAGAGGCAACCTAAGCTTTTCAATTTTAAGAGAGATTTTAATAATTTCTTAGAGTTTTTACGCTAAATTTTTACTGGACGTAAAGTATTTAATTAAATTTTCTATATTTTCTTATAGATTATTCTATATTCTATTTTCATGGTTCTTATGCTTTTAAAAAACCTTAAAAACTGCTTGAAAAAATAAAAAACACTAGAAGAATTCATTTTCAAGTGCTTTGTGTCTTTTGTCCTTGAATTTTGTGATTTATTTTTAAAAGGTAAAAAAAAAAAATCTTTTGAAATAGTTTTTTGCTGTCATTTTTTCACGACTTCTCCCTGATATTGCTTATATACCAAAAAGAATCTGATTTTTACCACAAAAAAGAAAATCAGATTATTTTTCAGGAAACTTTTTTTTTTTAAAGTATTTTTCCCGACATCATTCCTTTGGACCCTTGCCAGCATTGAGCTTATTTAAATAAGAGTAATCCAATGTTTAAAGGCACAAATACTGCAGATAGCAGCAGACACCTGTTTCTTTGTTACTCCTTCAATGCTTAGAAGTAGAAAAAGCGTTCCTTGTAAACCAAAACAAACGTGTCTGCTGCTATCTGCAGTATTTGTGCCTTTAAAAGCTGGATTACCCTTATTTTATTTTCAAGCACAGAGGTCTTTATTTAGTATTTAGCTAATGGTTTGCGGAAAAATGCTTGCAGTGCTTGAAATCACAATCTTTCTACATTTGCCGTTTTTTCCAATTAATCAAAAGCTGGATGCTATTTTTATGTATGCTACCTAAAATTTGCTTGTTTTATTTATTTTTTCAGTTTTAAAACTATTTGTTTTATTAGTTTGATATAAATTATTAAATAATTGACCAGAACAATTATCATGTTATTCCTGAATCTGTAACTTTAAATACTCTTACCTTGAATCATATGTAACTAAAAACAGTATTAAATGTTAACCATAACATACAAAATCATGGCTTTTATAAAGCAATGAAGCATTTGCGAAAATATCTCATATGTTTCCTAATTTCAGTCATAGCAAAGCTTTAGAATGAAATTTGAAGTTACTTCTGAATTTTTTTAAAGTACTAGTTAATTTTTAAACTTTATATTTTTATTGCTATTTTAGGACAGTGATAGACATTCTGATTCTCGCGGCCTATACAATTAAACATTATTGCTGTAGAAAAGTGTCAGCTTTCAAAGTGGCATTACTAGTCCTTGAAGAAGCTCATTTTTACTTGAAAAGTTTTTGAATATTCCGTTAAAAAAATTTCATTCTGAATGGGAACCATGCATTTAAAAAAAAAATATTTTATTTTTTGTCAATAAAGTTCACTTGATTTTGTAATTACTATAATAATGTTTAAAAAAAAGCATATTTTTTAATTAACAAATTAACAGCTTAAAAGAATTTAAATACTGCTATTTATGTGTATATACAATGTTTTAAGTAGGGCAAAGAGAGAAAAACATTAACATTGGTAATATACGCCAGGTAAATTTTTTTCACAGCTCTTGTCGCAACCCTGTTCAATTTTAAAAACTGGCGAAAAAGAGTCCCTAAACACCGACTATAAAGGGGATGGGATTAACCTTCTCTCAGAACCCTCCCTTTTAAGTTAAATTGCCAATCCTAGTATTGTATTTTCTAGGCCACCACCCAAATAAAACAAATTAGAAAAAGTTTCCTAAGGCTCCACTGCAAAAAACTACTTCTGTCAGAAATGTCTTAAGGTTTTCATTCTGGGACTGTAGACATAAGCATAGCGTCGGGGGGGGGGGGGCACAGGGGGGCATGTGCCCCCCCAACTTGGTGGACACTTAATCTTTGGAACCTAAAGTTTTCCGAAATCAGCACGATAATCATAGTCAGAATATCATTTGAAGTCATTTTCATTCATTTTTTATTAGTATTATAACCACATGTATGGGTGGGGGGAGGCACAGAGAGGAAATACAGACCCTCCAACAAAAATTTCAGTGTTTTGCACCTGACTTTTCCGAAGTTGGGATAAAAATCACCAGAAAGATTATTTCCGTTGATGTGCTAGAATTACTGTCTGAAAGATTTCTTATCTTTTTTTTTTTCTTTTTGTCTAAAACAGTCTTTGGGATTGCCAGTATTGTTAAATGCAAGTCCTCTGGGGGTGTTTACCCTCTCCTTTGTTCCCATTCTGCGCCACATTTTATCATGACCTGCTCCATGTTTGTTGCATAACTAAAATAATAATTTAGTGAAGTGTGAAATCATAAAATCATATATACGATGAATTTATATTCTCTGTAGTGCATGCCGCTGCAGAAGATTATCCAAAAAGATTGTCATCTGTGGTTACAGTTAAAGGCGCGAGAATACAAATCATTACTTAAACATTCACGTACAATGATGTTACTTTTATTTAACATTGATTTTATCATCATACAAAAACTTGTGTTACAGTAATATTTTTTTTTTTTTTGAACCATCAGTTATTTGTGAGTACCCTTTATGTAACTACTTGCTACATTTGGTAATAATTTTAATTTAAAAATCCAGAGAGAGAGAGATATAGAGAAAAGATACATGATCCTTTTATATTATATTAGTGTCATGTAATGCAGTGAAAAAATGTGTAAATTTTTATAATGCGCTGTGGATTTTAGCATAGAATTTAATTATCGTTCTTCACAAATCAAAAATTTCAAGGTATAAACTTTTCATTTGAGCATTTGTCAGTCATGCTCATATCAGAAAGAAATTAAGTACTGAATGTGCGATAGTAACTAAAAGAGACTTACAATGCGTAATACAGAAAAATACAAAATTAGTTCTTGTCTAAAAACTATTTTACATTACGTAATTTGTGTAGAAGTAGATTATCTGGATACATAATTATTATCTCAAACTTGATTTATAAACTTCTTACTTAATTGCTATGACAAACTAAAGAAGACTTCTATTTTTACTTATTATCGTTTACTTATATTCGGTAAAGATTTTTTTTTTCTTTTTTTTAAAAACTTCTTTTTGAATCTTTTCAACTTTTGTAACTGTAATATGAGTTTTCCTTCCTGCCTGATAATTCAGAAAACTTGAGCCAATATATTAAGTTACACTATTTTTTTTTATGTATTCTTTTATTTTTTCAAGCTACACTTTAAATTTATATTATTCTTTACTATTTTTTGTTTTAACTGTGTTATTATAATTTTAATGAGTGCGTTTTGAAAGTCTCTTTTCTTTTAGAAAGTGTTATCTTTTTCTTTTTGTTATCCAAGTGTTATCTTGGATAACAAGTTTGGTCACTAGGGTCAAAGACAGTGTTTCTAACCGCTAGATCACATGTGATTGTTAGTTTTACTCTTAAATCAACTTTGTGAAATATGCCACATTTCAGCAATATTTCAGATGTAGTATTTTTTCTCCCCTCCCTTTTCTCTCATGCTCTTATTCCTAATCGATTACTGTCAACGATTTGTCGAATCACAAGCCATTTTTATTTTATTAATTATATTAAAGTTAAAGCCATTTATATTAAAGAATGTTTATTTGCCTCTTTTTTTTCTCATATTTTTACTGTCTCAATTACTTCATATAAGGTCTAAAAATGCAGAATTTTGTATTGGTTTTTCAAAATTTCTACTGGGGGAGAACCCACTGAACTGGGGAATATTCTACTCTGAATCCCACTTAAATGATGTCATTGCTTCACTCTTCTAGTACCCATCCTGTAACAAGGTAAATCCAAAAAGCAAAATGAAAAGACAGCGAGAGAAAAAAAGACGGAGGGGGCGGGGTTATCAGGTCGTAAAAGACACACAAGAACTGCCCCCTTCCCCCCATCATTATTATAGTTTGATTGAAATTGCAGTTTTGGAACTTCAGTCTCAAAACATGGAGGGAAGCGTGATTCTACTGCCCCCTCTTTTCCCCTAACACTAATAAAGATGTAAAATTATTCTTCCGGACTTGAATTATTAACAATTGTATGGGAATACCCCTGAACCATCCTTGTCCAAACAGTCCCAAAGATTGTCTAAAATTAGGATTTCAAAGCTCTCAAATGGTTCTCTTCCCTCCACACTTTTTTGGGGGGAGGGGGGGTTAGATTTATTTCAATACACTATCCAGTGATTAGGTTCATTTAGCCATCTTTAAATTATTTTAAAATCCATTTTTAAAGCCTTGCAAATAAAACATTACATTGAAGTAGTGTGATTATTAATCTTGCACTATAGCATTAGGTAGGTTTCTTCCCAGAAAATTCTCACTTCTCGAAATTTTAGATGCACATAAAGTAGAGGATTGTGAAGGATTATACAATTTTGCAATTGACTTCCTGAGACTGCAGTTCTGTCTTTGTTGGGAACTCATCAGTCAAGTATAGTCAGTAACCAAACTAGAGGTAGACGTTTTCTTACTGTAACCAAGATTACTCTCAGGATTATTCTTCATCGAGGTTGGAGTAAAGTCGTTTTGTAGTTTGTTTAAAAAATGGAAAAAAACGAGTTTCATGTTCTGATAAAACATTGTTTTTTAATGGGTAAAAACACTGTGCAAGCGAAACAATGGATTGAAAAATGTTACCCGGACTCTTGTCCATCAAAAGCAACGATTTGTCGGTGGTTTGCCGAGTTTAAACGTGGTCGTACCAACACAAATGACGCAGAATGCTCGGGTAGACCTGTGGAAGCCGTTACACTGAAAAATGTGAGTGAAGTGACAAAAATTATAATGAAAGATCCTAAAGTGAAGCTCCATGAGATTGCTGAGATGACACAGATATCATATGGAAGTGTATTTACTATCCTCCATGAAAAATTGAGCATGAAAAAGGTTTTTTCCAAGTGGGTGCCGCGATTACTTTCGATGGAGCAAAAACCGCAACGAGTCGATGATTCAGAAGGCTGTTTATCGCTATCTACTTGCAACAAAAAAGATTTCTTGCGTCGTTACATGACTATGGATGAAACATGGATACATCACTACACTCCAAAGTCGAAGCAGTATTCATCTGAGTGGCGTACAGCTGGCGAAAGGCCGTCCGAAGCGTCCGAAAACGCAGCAGTCAGCTGGCAAAGTCATGGCTTCAGTTTTTTGGAATACGCATGACGTGATTTTCATTGACTACCTCGAAAAAGGTAAATCGATTAACAGTGATTATTATATTGACTTGCTGGTGCGTTTGAAGGAGGAAATCGCAGAAAAAAAAAAACGACCGCACATGCAGAGAAAAAAATCCTTTTCACCAAGACAATGCACCCTACCACAAGTCGATGAAAACAATGGCAAAATTGAACGAATTGGGCTTTGATCTGCTTCCCCACCCCGCATACTCACCAGATTTAGCCCCCAGCGACTACTGGCTCTTTGCTGATCTTAAAAAAATGCTCCAGGGAAAAAGATTTGGCTCAAATGAGGAGGTCATCGCTGAAACTGAAGCTTATTTTGAAGCGAAAGATTTTTTTTAAAAATAAACATGGTATTGAAAGATTAGAAAAGCGTTGGAACGATTGTATCACCCTAAAAGGTGATTATGTTGATGAATATAAAAAAAATGTTGTTTTCATTGTTAGTCTCGGGACTTATTGATCCATGTGTTATATATCAATATATGCCTGTATGTTGTTCTACCCTAGTGTATAATAGCTTGTTTTACAAGTGTTGGTTTTCATTTTGCTGTGAATGAATTGGTGTTAATGAAAAAACACTTTATATGTGTTTCTGTAAAGAGCATTGTATTTTTCTCTCTGAAAATTAATTTAGTAAATAACTTTTTACCTGTTGCAATAGTGTTAGTTAACATATTCTGTACACAAAACTTTGATTGTTGGCAATAAAATACTTTTTTTTTTTTTTTTTTTTCAATTTTTGAGATTTGAATACAAGCTGATTGTGAATAAAATTACTAATAAGTATTTTTTTTTTTTTTGTAGTATAAAGAGGCATTCATGAAAGCACATCCTGATTTCAAATGGTATAAGCTGCCTGCTCCACCTACTAGAACACTTGTAACCAGACCCTCAAATAGAGGCCTACCAAATCAATATGAAAAAAGTTCTCATAGTTCTGAAAATTGCAGTATAACATTAGGAAAGTTAGTTGGTGAGTATTTATTCATTTTTGTTTGTTGAGCTCATTTTATTTACATTTATGAAATCTGAAATGCTATTTTTTAAAAGTGTTTCTCATATTAACTTGAATTCCTCAAGTAGAATATTGCTGAATTTGCAATTTGGGTCGCAGAACAGATGCCTGAACTGCAGAATGATTCTGTTCAAATATAAAGGGAAACTCAGGGAAAAATTTTTTCAGAATATCTGCATATTTCTTCAGAAACTACATTTTCTGCAAATACTTTTCAACACAACTGATCAGAAAAATTTGCAGCAATTGTGCAAATTTCTTTAAATTATAAAGAAAAAACCCTAAAACTCCTGCAAAATTAGGTTTTAAGCTGAAAATTTGCACAATAAGTTGATTTTTTTTTTCTGAAATTTTCAGAAACTTTAGATTTACTTCAAACTTACTGAAATCTGCAGAATTTGTGCAAAATTACACATTTAGTCAAAAGGTATTTTCAGAAAATCTGCTGAAATTGTATAGATTTGTACAAAAAATTATGTTTGGCTTCACCTGTTTTATGGCCCTACAGGGTTAATATTTTTCCTACTTTTGTTGGAATTCTTGCTATCTATCTGTATATATATATGTATATATATATTTTTTTTTGTTAAGTTTTCCTCTCTTTTTCACTTTTACAGCTTCAAAAGTTCTGAAGTGTTTTATTAAATGCTTCCCTTACTAGGCTCATTTTATTCATTATTTGAGCAATTTTTTTGTTCATTAAAATATTTTAGCTGCTCATTCATACTGTGCAAAAAAAGGGGGGGGGGGCTGACACCAAGGTTTGGATTTTTGCAAAATTTTGCATGTTCATTCTTTCTGCATTTAAGAAATCATATAAAATGTTTTTGAGAATATTAGACAATTAAGAGAAGGGGAGAGGGAGGGCAAAACAGATGAAGTTTGAAAGTCTTTTTTTTTTTTGCAACCAGGAGTTTAATATTAAACTTTTGTCGCAAATATTCATGAAGACAACAAATTGTATAATTGGCTTATGAAAAAAGCTACATTTTTTGACATTGAATCGTTATTTTCTTCACGAATACAAGGGTTTACTGAAAAGTTCCCGGCTTTGTCCCCCTCTAGTTGAATTTTTTCTTGTTATCATAAGAAAGCTTGTTAGCTTGTAATATTACTGTAAAAATGTTAGTTGTTTCCCGTTCTATTAGCTATTTCAAATTTGAGGTTGAAGGTAACATGGCAGAGTCTGAAGCAAGTTTTAGGACCGTGCAGTTAAGGAGCATTGTGACATTTTGATTTCTCCAAAGAAGGCACAGTTCTTTTCTCCTGTAGTGTCTGTGACATTTCAGTGTGAATGCCCTTTACTCACTTTGTTGAGAGAAACAAAAACGTTCGAAACTTGCTTGAGCCTCTGCTATGTTATTTTTTACCTCAAATTTAAAATAGCTAATGAAATGGGAGAGAACTTAAATTTTTACAGTAATATTACAAGATAACAAGCTTTCTTATAGTAACAAAAAAAAAATCACTATTCAACTAGAAGAGGGAAAAGGCTGGAACTTTTCAGCACCCCCTCATATTAGCGAGAAAAGTTTTTTACAAAATACTGTGAAATTCCATATTTCCCCATGATTAACCCCTTTTTTCTGGGCATGGAAGGTATGTTGTTGTTGTTGTTGCATGCCCCCGTTGGTCAGCAGAGCTAGACCAGGTCCATGATGTTGTACACCCTAAGGAAATCTAACACCAGCAAAGGATCGTCCGTCAAATCCTGTCTGGTAAGTCCCAGGCACTCAAGGATGTGGAGAGGAGATGCCTCTTGAACAGAACAGTTGGTACATGTTTGAAATCTCTTAGCACCCCCAATGAATTTCATAGTTTTAAGATGACCACTACGAAGGCGGGCAAGAGTGGTTTGCTCCTGTCTATTGAATTCTTGAGCCAGGGAACCTCCAGGTCGAGGACTCTGATACCAGTGGTGCTCTGGGGGGACATTCCAAGTAATCCCATTTTGGTGTTTATTCTTTGAGAAAATCTCACAGTAAGTTAGCGGTGCTGACTGCGCAGTGGGCTCACAAGCACCAGCTTTTGCCAAAATATCTGCGATCTCGTTGCCCTCTAGATTTACGTGTGAGGGAATCCATTGTAGGTGAATAATGTGCGAAGTGGAGAGTTGTTTTAGTTTGCTGATAATTGATGTTCCCACCTTATCTCTTACTCTCTCCAATCTGGCTAAGTGTTGAATTGCACTTCTGCTATCGGATAGAATCCAGATCTCTTTTCCATCTTTAAGAGACACAAGGGAGGCAAGAGCTTCGTCGATGGCTATTAGCTTGCTTCGAAAAACTGAGCATCCGTCCGGGTTTCTTATCTGGATCCTTAAGTTATGGTCTTGTGACTTGATATAAATTCCGCTGCCAGCTCGATGATGATCATCTCTACTACTATATTTGTTTCTACTGATGACTAATGTTTAGAGTAACTGTGTACAGCTTCACAATGTCCATGTGCAAATAGGGAAGTTTACATATGTGTACTATCCATTCTTGAAAGCGAAGACTAGCACTCTAATATTGCTGTTGTCATGTGAAGGCAAAGACTATCTTTTGACAATTGTATTCTTTGGTTCTTAAAATATGATCATGAAAATTTCTGATTTTTAAATATCCCAATCAGAATAAATAACTGAAATTCTCTTTAACTGCCAGCAATTTTACTTATATTTCGTTGCACTTACACTACTAACTCTGATATCTATGGGGCACGATACAGGTTGATTTTGCTCCCATTTCTTACAACCATCCCATAAATTTCTAATGTAAAATCTGTACCTATACAAAATAATACAGAAAAATAAGCACCTTCACGAAAATAGTTTTAAAAAACAGTACATTCACAAAAAGTATTTAAAAAAATAAGTGGAAGTTTAATGCTTAGTATAAAACCAAATTTACTTAAAAACTTAGGTATTGAACCAATTTCTTTGCGCATCAGCATCAGTATGACTTTTCTTTGTATTGTAACTCATTTTACGCTGTTCTTGTTTGCTTGAGGCCATCTCAATTGAATGTATCAATTTTCGACTTAGTCTGAAGGGATTAATTTGTGAGTTTAAATTAACATTTAGTAGTTTATTTTTCAAATTAATTTTGTTCTTGTACTGTGATTTTTTTCCCAATATATTAGAATATATATATCATTCATTACATTGTTCCTTCTTTGTTTCTATATAGATGATGAGCAGCTTGGTGGCTTAAGTTCACTTATCAGTTCATCAGTTCCTGTGTCTGTTCCTGCATCAAGTAATAATCCGAATCCTTTAAACTCTGCAATGGCTCAAAAAAGTAGCAAAAATATCTTAAAACCTCCTAAGAAAAGATACATAGTCAATGGACAGTTCAAATGTGTTTCTGAAACGAATGTTGATTGCAGAGATTTTCAAACACGCAATGCTTGCTCCGCATTATTAGAGCTTGCTGAGGTAACTGTTTCATATCTATATATTCCTGTTTCATTTGCTGCAATTTTCATTTTGTTTTTAATATATTCTCCCTCTGTTATTTGGCTGTAAGAATATAGAGACAAATGCTTGTGCTGCTAATTGTACACCAGGTGTGAATAATTTCTAACTAATTGTAGTTGCATTCTATATGTGAATTCAAACAATGTGGTGAATCAACAAATTGTACGGGACAACTTCTGTCTTGACCCTGGGGTATGTTTAAACATTTGTAGTAGTTTTGTGTGCTGAACCTGCGTAAGTAAGTTTATCATAATTTACAGGTCAATTCCTGACAAATTCACTATAACGAAAGAGGACAGAATTAGAAGTGAGATATCTGCTCAGCTATATGTTTAATCCACTTAAGGCCCTTCTTCACACAGTCTGAAAGCTTCAGATACAATATTAACCTACGAGAAAAATTGACGAAAGGTTTTACAACTTCCTTTTAAGTTTTTGACTGCGATTTTTTTTCGAGTATTTTTCAAGCCTATTTCAGAGTCTTTTAGTTGCTACTTTTTTGAAATTTGCATTTCTCGATTTTTTAAAAAATCGTGAAAAAATGAATTTCGTCAAAAACAAGGTACTGTTGCACATTTCGCTCAATAAAAAGGTAGTAAATCACTCTATCGAAGTTGTAACTTTAAGCAGACACTCAAAACATTTCCAGCTTTCTTCCGAGACTTCGTTTGTAAAAATGCGACCAATTTTTAAATCAAAACGGGACGCCAATTATTGAAAATATTTTCAAAAAAAGCTGAACTTCTTCCTTCGCCCCTCCTCCCATCGGACTCTCTTCTTGTCAAGGGTAAAATTCTGAGAGGGTTTGAAGATTTACAACCACCTCATTAGTCAGCCCCCTGTACGAGTGGTTTCACTTCTCTCTTTTCCTTAGGCTTTATTAAAGAATGAATGCGTCGCTTTTGAAAATGAATCCACATGTTAGTTAGCAAACATCTGCATTGCTCAGTTCGTGTTCAAAAACGAAATAGTATTTATAGTATTCAGAGAATATTTCCAAGTCAAAATATTTATTCCCAATTTGATGAACGTTGTTACAATGTTGTTGAATGCAAAATATTGACATTTTTTCCCCTTCCAGTATGTAGAAAAATGGATTTTTTTTTCTATTTTACAAATACGCAAATTAAATCACACGTATTTCAATATTACAAAGAACTCACTCTGTACTCTACAATTATATAAACCACTCTCTGATAAATTTACGTAAAAACAATAGAGGGAAATCTAACTAAAATATATTTTAAATTTAAACGATCGTGTAATGGGCATGATGAGTTAACGTCATTATAAATATAAACTTACTCAATTTCAATGTTTATCTTTCCTTCTGATTATCAATTATGTATGAAATTGTTCTTGTTCCTACGATCAAAAAACTGAAGGAAATAGAGAAAAAGGGACTTCAAAAATATTTTGCGTTTATTGTTACGATTGGTAGGCGGTAGGCTGATTTCAATAATTTGCATTAATGAAACTCGAATGAGTCTTGTAAGTTACTAATAAGTTATTAATTAGATTAAGAGTTCACTGGCCCAAAGCTCATAACTTTGTGTATTGGTAAAGCTGTTTTATTTAATTTTGAAATGCGAGCATTAGTCAGCTTTTTCAAGGTCGAGTTATCGAAAAGAGGGGGGAGCGTGGCAATCGCCCGGGTGCCAAGGCATAATAAGACGCCAAAAACTGAGATTTTGCTAAATTTACAATTTAGAATTTTTTTTCGATCATTGCACTTTTTATCAAAATTATTTTTCAAAGTGATGATATACAGTAAACTCCCTATTATCGCGGAATTGAAAAAAAAAGAAAGTGCGCTATTAGTGGTTTTTAGCTATTCATGATACTTTTTAGATTCAATGTTGTCATTTTTATCTACGATTTAAACGAATGCTTTGCGTTATTCACTTTTTTTAGCTTTTACATAAATTAATATTGTTTTTTTGCCTATTGTTCGATTATCCACGGTATTCGCTTATCCGTGGTTACCGTGCCACCATTATATTTTCAATAATATCGATGTTCATGTTCACACACTTGCTCAAACTTATGGTATTTTTTTTTCGAGGAAGAAAGGGGGGGGGGAGGCAGGGCCGGATTAAACTCTATATACGTTACCAACAGAGAAGTTATTTTCTGTTATATAAAATCGCATTCCAAAAATTCGTATCCAAAATATTTTCTGTAAAAACTTGTCGATTTTTAAAATCGTAGAACGTTATTTGTGAAGTTTTACATGTAATTGATAAGTTGAAGTGATGCGTGAAAAAAATGGCTGGAAAGAAAAGGTTTGTTTCTATATCTTTTAAGTGGATAAGACCGACTAATTTCAGATCAGCCTATTATACAGACTCCAGACCCCATATAACTAAATTCTATCCTGCCAGATAGATTTAAGCTAACATCAGTATCCAACCGAAATCTATCAACGCAAAGTTGCACATTTTGCAATTTTTGTGCTGTAGCGTGGGGGCACAGTTTTCGCTGCTCAGGGTTTTTATTAAAGTGTCATTTTTTAGGCTGGACTTGACCAAAAAAATTTTTTTTAATCGGTCAAAATGCCTCCCCCTGACTGCTGCGCCCGTGGCAAGAGCCACTCCTGCCAACTCCTAGCTACGCCACTGCTTGTGTGTAAAGGGTGGCAAAGTAATTCTTGTGCTCTCCCGCCTCCCAATGTAGCGTCAATATTGGGTTCTACTCCCAGCTCCCCCTATTTTTGCAAAGTTCCTACGCCATTGAACAGATCGGTACTTTTTTCCGCTCAAAAACCATCCTATGATCCTTCCCGGGTGCCCAAGTATCTCTCTGCCAAATTGCGTCCAGATTCGACGTAAACTGTGGATTTGTATAAAGTACACACTCACATATATATATATATATGCTCTGTTTTATTTATACGAATTCATTGGAAAAAAAAGAGCGCATGTTTTTCTTACACAAAATCTAGGTGAAAATACAGGGAGGGGGGATGGGGCTTCGCATGCACTCTTGAATTCGAGGCTTGTACCCCGAGGCTTGTACCCTTCTAAAAAAACCGTTTGATCACGCTACGCCTATGTCCAGGGCTTGACCACTGTTTTACGCATAGCTTATATAGCTCTTGTGTTTTCTTTTTTCATCATCTGATTGCAAATAATTGTATTCTTCAATTTATCTTCAATGGGAAAAAAAACTATGAGGATCATTTTTGCAAGATAATTGCGGAAATTTCATTCATCGATATTTTATTTAAAAACAATCTGGGAAGGTATGTCTAAAAAAAAGTATTACTTCCACAAAATTACAAGTATTACATGTGAAATTTACAAGCATTAGGAGCGAATAAAAGTATAGCATATCACAGGAATGCACAAAGGTTGTAAGCTACCTGACTTTTTCTTCTCAGTTCGGTTCAAACAGAGGGAATTTTCCAAATGAGTTCGGAAAAGTTGCGGTTTCTCCTTCGCCCTGAGCTACAATTTCTCTAATTGCTTTCTACGGCAGGGGGTCCGAGGGGGTCCTTCCTCCCCAAAAGTGACAGCTCGCGCTGATCCTCATTTCGTCCACCTGATTGGTAGTTGAAGTGTCAATCTCTTGTTGACGCGCACTCTCCTCATTTAAAGAAGGAAGTCATTTTAAGCCTAACTACAATAGTTCTTTTTAGTGAAGAGCACCGTTAAAAACAACTTCCAGTCTCAGATTTTAATAAAACTTGTTATGTTTCTTTTTGTGCATTAATAAAGGCATGCGAAGGATTTATTGTGAGTCTCAAATTATTTAGATGTAATATAGTGCATCTTTGATATGGTGAGCCATGTTTTTGACAATGTTTATCTCTTTTTGTTTCAGTAGGGAAGTGTATTTGGTTCTGAATTGAATTAGGTTACTTTTATATAGTATTTCAACTCTAATCCGTTCCAATAGCACATTCCTCTTTTACTGATTCCCTACAAAAAGAGGCAAACTTTAAGATCATAGCTCAATGAGGAAACTACTTTTTTGTAAAATAAATTGTCTTTTTTGTTACAAACCTGTGTTAATGAATATTTTTATGAATATTCTTTAAGAGTAAGAAATTAAGAAAAAAATCAGTGCCTGCATTTTAGGTCATGAAAGAATCCTGAAATGAGATGTTATGAAAATTTATCAACAAAGAATAGGGGTCTGCACTAAGGGAAACAGATAACAGTTGTTTATTTACTTTTTTAATTATAAAACACTTTCTTTACTCTTCATAATATGAAAATTCTGATTAATGTGAGTAATGCAGCTAAGATTACACACAAGCCCCCTTATTTAGGGCCCTGAATGATGAGACATTATCCTTCTTCTCCTCTGTTGCAGAAATGTATTGAGGAATCAATAAACAATACGATGGAAGAAATAGTGGGATGCAAAAAATTTGTAGTAATTGTAAAAGACTAAAGCAACAAAGAGCAGTAAATATTTTGATGAAAAGAAAGTTTAAGTTTTTGTTTTTTAATTCACCTCACTCCAATAATATATGGTAAATACATTTATAACAAAATGCTTTAATTCATAACTTATTTCTAACTTCAGTGTTCCTGACTAATCCATTTTTTTCAAATTGTGAGGTGTCTAAAAGTTACGAATTTTCACCAAAATACATACCATTATACATTTTTTTTTTTCTAAAATGCTTTTGATTGCTATTTAACTGAAATAGCCCTTCACATATGAATTTCATGATCAAATTTAAGTAAATGTTGTTGATACTCCATTAATTTGCATTACATTTTATTTAAAAAGTTTACTTTCCCCCTTTGTGCACTAATATTGAGTACTTTGTTTCTTTTTTGCTTATAGATTTGTACAAGTAGTGCTGCCCGTGAAACTTCCACTTTGGCTTTGGATTCAACTACTGAGCTGACTGAGAGAAAGTATTCAGAGCCTCTTACAGGTAGCAATAACTTTGAGTATCAGTTTGGTTGCACGGATTCAGTTGATCGTCCAAAAACTGCTTCTTTAACTCATCCTATGCTTTGTAGTTTACAAGAGACTAATGAGCATACAAAAAAACTGCCAATTTCTGTGCCCTTTATTACAGAAGGTAATACAATTCATAGGACAGAAAATGCTTTCTCTCATCAAGACCAACCTCTTGATCTTTGTAAGAACAGAGGTAAAACTATAACTACTAGCCACCAGCAACTTATTGATCACTTTGTTGATAAATTTTTGTGTGATAAACCTTTACCTCAAAGCAGCTATTGTAAATCATCTATTATAGATACGGACTTTTGTAAAATGTTTTCTGATAAAAGTGCCAGTGACTTATCTCATACTAAGGATGAAAAGCCTAATCATTCCGGATTTACTTTATCTGTCGCAATTGAGTCTGCTGTAGATAAAGCGTATAGTAGAGATTCTGCCAAGTCAAAAGATTTTGAAGTGCCAGAGTCCTCCCGTGCAATTCTTGAACATATCACTCGAGGCAATTGTGATGAACCTTTAAAACTGGAAAAAATACAGGAAAAATTGCATGATGAAAAAATAGAATTAAAGTCTAGCAATCAAAATGTAGAATGCACAAATCAATCTCAATATCGTGAGTTAAACATGAAACATAATTTAGACTCTTGTTCAAAGAGTGATATAATTAATCCTGTACATATGAATAATAACGATAAGCAAGTCAAGGAAACGTTCTCCAATGTGCATGAGAACAGCAGCAGTAATTTTTTTAGGAAAGTAATTACACCGCCAAAGAAGTCCCGTGTCTGGTGCAACATATTTATGAATGAGCAGATGATGCAAAATAAAAATTTAGACAGTAAATCACAAACTTCAAATCCAATAGTTCCAACATTACCTCCTGCAAGGCGGAGCTCTCAGAGAACATGTAAAGGTCGTCGATATCAGGCGTTGATTACTGAAGGGCTGTTGCAATCAGCAAAAGAAAGAAAATCAAACAGTAATAAAAAATCACCTCCTTCACAAGATAAAATGAAGAACAAACCAAACTCAGTTGCCGAAAACCATATTGTGTCTTCCGTTAAAAAAAAAAGAAAAAAAGAACCAGTTGATAAAACCAGAAATGTGAAAACAGAGGAACTAAACATTGAAAAAGGGTAAGAATTGACTCCTGAAATTCCTTTCTTAATTTCACTAAAAATTACTGTTTTATCGTAATATCCTTGTTTAATGTATGCAACTAGTATTATCTAATTTCTAGTTCAAATATATCTTTAATATATTATTTAACATATTTTTATAATGAATTTTAGTAATCATCTTAATCATTTCAGTTAATTAAAACTTTGACTTTGAGTTTAGCATTCAATCTGCAGTCTAGCAAGCATTTTAATGAGTCGTTTAGAACCAAAACCATTCATATCCATTTCTTAAAATCCATAGTTTTGAAGGCAGAAGTGTGACTGCAAAAGGTTTTGACTTAAAACCCTTACTTTATATTCATTTTTCGTTGAGATCCAGTGGTTTTTGATCAGTTGCCTTTAAGTCATTGATAACAGAGCCTTTGAACTTATACTTTTAAAATAAAATTATTTTTTGCAACAAGTGGACTTAGCGAGTTATGATCCGAAATGCTGAAATATTAGTTGCACTTGTATGATGTTCTGAAATTTTAGGTTTTCGGCTTTCAACGTTTTTTTTCTCACCCCATGTTATGATCACTATCTGCAAACTAAAGTGGTCTAAATTTGTAGAAAAAGTAAATGCGAGGGTAAGTCGAAAATTATCTACCCCTTTTCTATCTGCTACTTTGTTAAACCAAGATAGAAGGCGACACCATGCTTTGAGTTGGCACATCTGTGGTTATTTGTGCAAAATTTAATCACAATCAGGTCAGTTGTCATTGAACTACAATAGCATAAGCATGTCAACTCTGCTATCAGATTGCAATGAGGAGTGATCAGGTTTTTGTGGGCTGAGGGTGGGAAAGATGCTGAAGTTCGTTGGAGACTTCGGTCACAATAGTGGGAAAATGATTTATCTTGTAAAAGCATTTTTTTACATATTGAAATGTTTAAAAGTGGCCAGACGAGCCTAACACAAAAAGAAGGAGCTGGACGACCATCAACTTCAACCTCTGATGACAACAATCAACAAGCTCGAGAGATGGTTACTACATGTAGGCAAGTCACCATAGACAAGGTCACATCTTCTCTAAACATTAGTCACAGTTCTGCCTTGCAAATTATACCCATGACTCATTCAAATTCAGTCAAGTGTGTGCGCGATGGGTACCACAAATATTTACAATAGCAAACAAAACCAAACGTTTGGTCATATGGGGGGGGGGGGGGGGGGGGGGCAATTTTTATTAAATTGCTTCAGTGCAAAAGGCAACACATTTTTGAGCATAATAGTGACTGTTGATGAAACGTGGGTTCACCACTACGAGCCTGAATTGAAGCACCAGAGTATGGAGTAGACACACCCAAGATCCTCTGAAACGAAAAAACTTGAAATATGCTACCTTAGGTTATCACATTTATTGTTTATTTTAATAATTAATAAATTATTTCCTTCCCCTCCCCTATATATGCTTACAATTTACACGCAATTCTTGGAAAATCACTTCTTATGCTTTACATTTCACTCATTTAACATTTTGTAAATGTTATAATATTTTTGTTGGTTGAAAGTTATTTTCTCATGTTGCTATCTTAGCTTAACTTATTGCATTTTTTATTTTTATAATTAGAAAAGAAATTTATTTTTAAAAAATGACCAATAGTCCATGTCAAATTCCTTCCTGTATTTAACCCTTCACTGCACGGTGTGCCAGATCTGGCACAAACCAAATAAACCCTCATATACTCCTATGATTTTTAAATGCAGTTAAACTGAGCTTTGTGCCCCTTCTGGAACATTGCTATAACAGTTTAGTGTGATTTTTATGCACTAGTTAGCTGCACTAGTCTAGGTATTACAGTTCTTGCTTTTTTTAAAAAAAGGGTCTGCATTTCCGTTAGAAGTGTGCTTAGTCATTATTTCCTTTGTTCCAAAAATGTTTAAATACACTTAGTGGAAAGTTTGTTTATACCACTTATGACACAAAAACATTGTAGAATATTACACTTATCGGTATACAAAGCATATGCTATGTGCTTTGTGCCATATATAGAACAAACAATTAAAACATCATTTTTGGTGCACATTTTTAAGATTAATTTTTTTCTTCATTTTTCCTGAACTCAGGGTTATTTAAAAGGTAACAAATGATTTTTTTCATGAAAATATAAAAAATCGTGCAGTGAAGGGTTAAAATTTTTTTCCTTTTGCATCTTGAGAAAATATTTTAATGTTTTTGACAATTGGAAGTTATTTTATTATACTTTAGACTACCTTATTTTATTTATTTTTATTATTCATGTTTTTTTTTTTTTTTATTGTCATGCTTATATTTAACACTTACTTCATAGAAAATTGCATAACTGAACTACATTTATTCAATTGAAAATCAAAATACAGCTTAAAATGTTTATTAGAATTAGAGAAAACTACTGATAATGACTGAACCACTTGCGGCAGGTCTGAGTTAAAAAACATTGGTCTAGGGAAACTTAGCAATCTGATGTGTTATTTAATATAAATGCATTTAATATGCCTAATCAATCTCAATTGCCAAACTTCTTACGTAAAATCCCTGTCTACAACAATTTAAAGGCTTACTTGTTTCCAATAAAGCAAAAATCAATTTTATACGCCTCTAGTCCAGTCAAATTAGACATTAAAATCGCAAATCCGGATGTAGTTCTGAATTTTTAATATGTTGTTTGGGTCCCTTTGGGTAGTGTAAATCTAAGTTTGCACCTTTCTAAAACCTGTGCTCGCTGCGAAACTCGCGAAAAACTGCAAAATTTTCGGACATTTTTCAGTTTTTCCTTTATAACTCCTAAACTATGCAACTTTTAACTATACATGTGAATACCCATTTTAAAGAACACTAAATTTGCAACAATTTAAGCTCAAGTGGAGTTCTGTAGGACGAATAGTTCAGGAGATATCGTACTTCGAACAATGGAGTTTTTTTGCGAAAAGTGAAAAAATTATGCTTCGACCATATTTTGGACCAAATATCGACATAAATTCCTATTTTACAAGGCAAAAAATGGACATATAATTACAGCACATTTAATCAGCTTTCATTCAAGCCCAAACAATAGTCTGTAGGTTCAATATTTCATTTACAATCACGAAAAATAAATATTTAAAATTTTGAAAAATGAGCAAAATCGTTTCCTAATAAGAATAGGAGGGCAGTAGAAAAATGTGTAGAAGAGTAGAAAAGGGTAAAACTATATTAAAATGTTATTTTAAAAATTAAAAAAAAACTTTACAGGTCATTTCCACTCATTTTTTTGCTATTTTTATGATGGTTCTTGTTGGCTGTGGTCTTATCCTGACTGTTTTCAGATTTTCCCCTATCACTCCTGAACTATGCAACTTTTGATGATACGTGTGCATACCCATTTTGAAGATCATTAAATTTGCAACAATTTAAGCTCAAGTGAGGTTCTGTAGGATGAATAGTTTAGGAGATATCGTACTTCAACAATTTGTCATTTTTTGCGAAAAATTAAATAAATATGCTTCGATCATATTTTGAACCAAATATTGACATAAATTCTTATTCTACAAGACAAAAGATAGACATTTAATTACAGTACATCTAATCAGCTTTCATTTAAGCCTAAAAAGAAGTCTGTAGGTTCAATATTTCATTTACAGTTGTGAAAAAACAAATATTCGGAAATTGAAATTATTTTTGAGAAATGAGAAAAATTGTTTTCTAATAAGAATAGGAGAGCACTGGACAACAGAAAAATGCATAGAGTTGTATAAAAAGGGTAACACTGTATTAAAATATTATTTTCATAATTTAAAAAACCTCACAGGTGAATTTAGCTCAATGTTTTTCTTTTTTTTTCTTTTGTGGGCCTTTATTAGCTGTGGTCTTATAGCTAAGCTGCAGGAAAGAATGTGGTCTTCGTTCTGTCTCAAGATGTTTGTATTTTCTTCATCTCCGAGAACGTGAATGGCAAGGAAGTTGTAACAATTCTTTCCGTATTTAAATGAACATCTGGATCCAAAACAAAGACAACCTTCCTTTTCTGCAGCCTCGCAATAAGACCACAGCTAATAAAGACCCCAAAAGAAAAAAAAGAAAAACATTGAGCTAAATTCACCTGTGAGGTTTTTTAAATTATGAAAATAAAATTTTAATACAGTGTTACCCTTTTTATACAACTCTATGCATTTTTCTATTGTCCAGTGCTCTCCTATTCTTATTAGAAAACAATTTTTCTCATTTCTCAAAAATAATTTCAATTTCCGAATATTTGTTTTTTCACAATTGTAAATGAAATATTGAACCTACAGACTTCTTTTTAGGCTTAAATGAAAGCTGATTAGATGTACTGTAATTAAATGTCTATCTTTTGTCTTGTAGAATAAGAATTTATGTCAATATTTGGTTCAAAATATGATCGAAGCATATTTATTTAATTTTTCGCAAAAAATGACAAATTGTTGAAGTACGATATCTCCTAAACAATTCGTCCTACAGAACTCCACTTGAGCTTAAATTGTTGCAAATTTAATGATCTTCAAAATGGGTATGCACACGTTTCATCAAAAGTTGCATAGTTCAGGAGTGAGAGGGGAAAATCTGAAACAGTCAGGATAAGACCACAGCCAACAAGAACCATCATAAAAATAGCAAAAAAATGAGTGAAAAAGACCTGAAAAGTTTTTTTTTTAATTTTTAAAATAACATTTTTATACAGTTTTACCCTTTTAATACTCTTCTACGCAATTTTTTACTGTCTACTGCCCTCCTATTCTAATTAGGAAACGATTTTGCTCATTTTTCAAAATTGTAAATATTTATTTTTCGCGATTGTAAATGAAATATTGAACCTACAGACTATTGTTTGGGCTTGAGTGAAAGCTGATTAAATGTGCTGTAATTATATGTCCATTTTTTGCCTTGTAAAATAGGAATTTATGTCGATATTTGTTCCAAAATATGGTCGGAGCATAATTTTTTCACTTTTCGCAAAAAAACTCCATTGTTCGAAGTACGATATCTCCTGAACTATTCGTCCTACAGAACTCCACTTGAGCTTAAATTGTTGCAAATTTAGTGTTCTTTAAAATGGGTATTCACTTGTATAATTAAAAGTTGCATAGTTTAGGAGTTATAAAGGAAAAACTGAAAAATGTCCGAAAATTTTGCAGTTTTTCGCGATTATCGCAGCGAGCACAGGTTTTAGAAAAGTGCAAACTTAGATTTACACTACCCAAAGGGACCCAAACAACATATTAAAAATTCAGAACTACAAACTCGGATTGGCGATTATAGCCCCTGTTCTTTCGCATAGATTTGACGGACTGGACTACTCTAGTTTTTCAAAACCTCGTGAGATGTTCCTGCATGATATCAAATTTAATGAAAAATTGCCTTTTTTTTTGCAGAAATTTTATCGTGCAAAACCTTAGTCCCTGATCAGTGGTAATTTCCATATTTTTTACAGCAATTCATTATATTTTCACTGAAAATGCCATTATGTGAAATGAAAAAAAAAAAAAACACTACTTATTTTGCGTACTTCAGAGTAGGTGAAACAATGAGTAACAATGCAGATGGATTGAAAAGCTTAAAAGTGTATATGATGATTGCATTTATTTGTACCCTCACCAACATTAAGCAAATATCCGGTTCTCTGTTGCACACATATTCTTAATTAAATGCTTTTGTTGTGTAAAAAACAAGAAAAAAAAGTTTTGTCTTTTAAAATAATTCATTTTATCTTGCTTTTAATTATGATACTAATGTTTGTCTATTTTTATATATTTTTAGTTTGTTTAATCTGGAGGAAAAAATTGCATCTTTACCAAAATGTAATTTTGAGCATTTGAACAAGAAAAAGAAAATAATGTTGGAAACTAATTCAAGCAGTATACAAATAGAAAATCCTAATGTGTTTGCTTCTACCTCATCAACAGATAATCATACATCATCTTTTGTTAATGAATGGCAGACTATTTCATCTAGTGGAAGGTACAAAACTGGGTTAGTATTTTATTTTCACCTTTGCAATTGGCAATCTTTATTTATTTATGTATTTATCTTAAATTACTAATTTTGTTACCTAATATGCAATGGCTTTGAAATTTGCGGAAAATGTCGGAGATTATTAGTAACATTCATGATATAGACCTGATGAAATGTAATTCTAAAACTATGTGACTTTAATAAATTACTTTATTTACCAATTTTATGCATTTGGTGCTTTCATTTTTAAAAATGCAAATCTCTTTGCATATGATATGCAAATCGAATTTTACTCATTCTTCAAGCTAATTACTCTTTGTTAAGAGGCAAATAAATGAAAATTCCTCCTTTTTTTCAGTTTATTATTTTAAACTTTTTAAAGCAAAACTAACTGCTCTTTTATGAGTCTAAAAGTTAAATGCTGAATGGATAGTTTAATTTTATTTTTGTATTAATTGTGTTAACAAATATTAATAATATGTTTATCATAGACCTTTAAAAAGCAATTTAAAATAATTTGGAAAATTAAATTCTTTTATATGGCGTTTTTATGCTTTCCATGCCATCACTTTGAAAATTGCAAGTTCTTTGCATCTGCTACGGGAATCAGATTTTTCGAATTTTTGATGTTTACTATGCTTTTTTAAGAGGAAAATAAATTGAATTTTTTAAAAATTTTTTTATTAAATTCAAAAATTTTAAACGAAATTCCGTGCTCTTTAAGAGTGCTATGCGTCAAAAAGTGAAATACTGAATTGATGTCTGAATTTTATTTTTGTTTCAATTTTTATAAGATTTTAAACATCTTCAGTTATATTAGAATAATTTAACATAATCTGGAGTATAATGTTACATAATCTCTTTTCCAGAAATTGATGCATCAGGGAGGCCACAAATTCACCGACCAAAAATGTTCAATGGTGCAATTTGCACAATCTTATTCTCCGCCCCCCCCCCCCCCCCCAATTGCATTATTGTATGTATATATTCTCGGTTTTTTTATTGAAAAATTATTTGATTTTTCACAATATTTAGTTTTTTACAAAAAATGGACCCTGTGAAAAACCCTAGACGGACCCCTGATAACATATAAATGCGGAGAAAGCCAAGTGGGTTTCGACATTTGTATGAAAGTATTTCGATTTCCGTGCCCAGAATATTTTTAAGGAAAGGTTGATGAATTTTCACCAGAATCCTCTCTTCCCACCTTAAAATTAAGTACCTGAATATTGATGCCAATCAGTAGCGTACCTACATAGAATGAAGACCCTCCCCCCCCCCCGCAAGATTTGTAAGTGCCCCCCCCCCCCACCCCTTATTAAACTGTATAAGAAAAATTCTTATGTAACTCCTAGTGCTGTTTTCCTGGATTGTGCACCCTCAAACCTCTTTCAGCCCCACCCCCCACTTCGTTGGGACTGCAGAGGTACTTTGTATGCCACTGATGCCAATCATTAAGCCTTAGCCACATAAAACTTACTTTTCAAAAAATTTGAATTTCTCTAGATTAATTTGATTCCTTTTTTTTTTTCCTTTTAGAAACTTTGATTTGGAGCAAGAAATTGCATCACTTCCAAAGTGCAATTTTGATTTGCTAGCAAAACGAAAGAAAAAAGATTGAGAATAATGTAAGTCTTGCAGTTTTTTTTTACTAGTTGCATGTAATTTGGAATGATGTTAGTTAGAAAATGTATAAAACATGAATCATACTTGTGAACTTCTTGTCAGAATTAAATTCTTGTTTCCTAAATGAATATTTTTACCTACCATATTATTAGCCTTTTATATCAAGTTAAAATGCAAAAACTCCAGCTATAAAATTAAAGAAACAAGCACTTGTGTTTTTTTTAAATCCAAATTGTACTCAGTATCTGAAACCATTCATTACCCGATTCATCCTCCCGTATTTTTAGTATGATAGTAAAATTAAGAAAGATTTGTTTTGGTTGTCTCCTGGCACAACAGAAAAAAGTATAAACATTAAATTTATGAATAGACATTTGAAAGAGCAGCAATTATTCGCTATACTATCAGCTAAAATTTGATGGCATTTGTTTGGAAGAAGTGATGAAATGTGAATTATAAATACTTCTATCAGAAGATCATTATCCATAATCCCAGGGTAGATCAAGGCCTTCTCCATCACTTCTCTCTAGCTTCCCCTATTCTCTGCTAATCTCTTCCAATTTCTCGACTGAAGGAATAAAATCTTTTTCCACTCTATCCACACAGAGTGCAGCTTTGGCCTTCGATGTCTTCTAGTATAATATGGTTTGGCCATGAAAATTTTCTTTAGAATGCTGTTATTATCAAGACGCATTATGTGGCTAATCCAATTTAGACAACTAATCTTTAAACCATTCACATCAGGTTGCTTAAATAATCAGAATATAAATTTTTGGCTAAATTTCCTTGATCTGCTCTTAAGGTTTTAATGCACTTGAGCATCCTTTCTATGCGTTGTCTATTGTGATGCTGCATATTCATACAGGGAAAACTGCATTTTTGTCCAAGATTGGGCGACAACCCTAATATATATATATATTTTGCAGAGGATTACATTTTCTGCTTTTCGATACCAAGAAGTATAAATCTGAGCATGAAATATATTTTGTGTGAGAGCAGCGAAACATTTCCAACATACATAGTGAAGTAAATAACAAAATCTTCACCAGTTATGCAGACTAGTTGTGGGAGTTCATGCCCTGTACTCTGCATGAATTCTTTTGTTATGCCATACATAATGTTCTGCGATATTTTTGATTATATAATGAGCAGAAAGTAAAAGTGTAAAAGGATTAAGAAATAAGATTCTATTTACAGGGGTGATTGTGTTCCGGTATTTTACCGGATTTCCGGTATTTTCGGGATTGATTCAGGTATTTTCATGTTCGGAAATACCAGAAATAAAATATTTTTAATTATACTTTTGTCTTCCCACCTTCGGTATTTTTTTTATTTTTCGAATTTTTGATGATTTTTCGATAATTTCTAATAATATTCATCGAACAAAAATGTTAAGATGTCATTTTTTTTTTTTTTTTTTGACAAAAAACTATTTGAAACTATTCGAATGTACAAAATGTGTCTTGTTTGTCTATGAAAGGCAATTTTTTTTATAAAATTAGGTATGCTTAAATAATAGGGGCCTTGGTGTTTTGAAAAAAGCACCATCCCCCCCCCCCCACACACACACACCTTTTCTCTTCCAAACTTTCAGGTATTTTTTCATGAACTCATAATCACCCCTGTATTTATTTAGTGCTGAAAAATTCTTTTTTTGTATCTCAGGTAGGTAGCTCAGGCTAAACTCGTTCCGAAATGTTCCTACTGCATTTATACAATAGTGCTAAAAATGTGCCAACCTAAAATCTACTGAAGTAAAAAAATCCACACACACACACCAAAGCATTTGAAGATAAGCATCTAGCAATTTTAGAAAAGTAAAGCTGCATTACTGAACAACATTTAATGGTTCTTTATTCTATATGAAGAAAAAAAAACTTTATTTGCCCAAACTATGTTTTGAAAACATCTTTTAGTTGATAAGATGTTACAAAATTTTCAGAAATAGTTTTTTACGTGCATGAGAAATTTTCTGTTTGTGTTTTTAATATTTAGTATTTTTTGCCATGTGTCAATGTAGTATTAAACCAGGGGTCTGTCCAGGATTTTTCACAAGGTCCGTTTTTTGTGAAAAACTAAATAATTTTGTGAAAATCAAATTAAAAAAAAAAAAAAAGAAAAAGAAAAAAATTTTTTTTTTGAATTTATTAAAAAGTAAAAAGACATTTTACTTATTTTCCTTTTAACAAAGCTTATTAAACATCAAAAATGCGAAAAATCCGATTCATGTAGCGGATGCAAAGAGATTGTAGTTTTCTAAGTAGTAGAATCAAAAGCATAAGAATGGAATATAAACGAATTTATTTCGGTATTTTTTTTTTTTTTTTTACAATTGCATTTTAAAGGTCTATGATACACATATGAAAAATGTCTGTTTATACAATTAATGCAAAAATTAAACGAAACTATGAATTCCGCATTTAACATTTAGACTCATAAAAGATTAGTTAATTTGCTTTAAAAAATTTTAAAATAGTGATCTGAACAAAAAATTTTATTTGATTGCCTCCTAATAAAGAGTAATTAGCTTGAAGAATAGGTAAAATTCGATTTTTATATCGGATGCAGAGATCACATTTTTCAAAATGAAAGAAGTATAAAAATGGTAAATTAATAATTTATTAAAGTCAAATAATTTTAGAATTACATTTAATCAGGGTTTTATGATGAATGTCATTAAATTATCACAGACACATTAATTAGCCAAAAATTCGTAGGAAAAAATTCGGTAGGGAGACGTAGCAAAACGGACAATACCGGACTTCCAATATTAACAGACGAAAAAAATACATTCTTTCCTGAATTTTACCAAAACAAAACCCTTGTAAGCAAAAAAAAAAAAAAAAACAGATAATTTTCTGCCAAAATAAGGTCAAAACATCGCACCAAAGACGTCAGATGGCGATAATTTAAAATAGCTGATCACTCTACCAGAAGCAATCCCATATTTTTTCTCGAATCCTAGCTATCTGCTTACAGTTCTAAGTTCATTTCGCAGATAATTGCTATAATTATTATTTCTTTTTTGTTTAGTCAGGAGCAGGGAGAAAAATCCTTACTCTGCATTTCAAGAGAAATCTATAACAACAACATCGCAGAAAGCCATTTTGATTTGCATATGATAAAACAAACAAGCAGAACTAGTAAAACAAAACAACTACCTTTTTTAAGTTGCAAATTTCTTTAAAAGAAACCAACAAAAAGTGCTACATTTTACATTAAAGATTTATCGCTTGCCCAAAGTATCGCAGGCAGGAAGTGCCGACTTTTTTTTTTGTCGCAAAATTGTCGGAAAAGCGATTCGCTTCTTTAACTTCAGAAAAGGCCCAAAAGTTATGGGCTTTTACACAGAAATATGCTATGGCGTTATTTTGATTTCAGATTTGCTTCTTGAATGAATAATGTGTGAAAAGTCCATTTTGTTTGATCAGCATTTTGCGAAAGGTCCCTGTTGCTTGATCGGATTTTTGTGAAGGGTCCGTTTTGCTCGATCGTATTTTTGTGAAGGGTCCGTTTTGCTCGATCGTATTTTTGTGAAGGGTCCGTTAACGGACCTGAATTTCCTCTGGCCAGACCCTTGATTAAACTGAAAAATTGCTGTTATATATCTTGTTCATTTTGTTTGCATTCCTATTCCTATTTAATGACAGAATAATTTTAGTTATTTTGTAACCTTGGCAGCTGTCAAATCGTAAACCCTGCAGAACTTCTGGTTCCAAACTGTGCTAAATTAAGACTCTACTGTGTAAACATCACCTAATGAAATATTTCATGCACTTTTCAATTAAAAAAATTATAGTTATATCTCCCATGTTTGATATTTATATTCTTTTCTCCCTCCATTAGATAATTTAATGAAGATCTGTGATCATGAGAGTACATCTTCTTTCAAAAGGATTTGTATATTATTTAATAATGTGCTATGTATTTAATGTAAAAGAGCGAAAGAGTTTTGTTGTAGTTTAGCTAATATTTACATTTGTACGGAATAGAAATTGTGTAAAAGCTAGTGAATTTCATGCTGTAATGTGTAATTTTTATGATGTATAAGAAATATAGTGCATTTTCTTGTATTTTATTTTTTTTTCTAATCAAAGTTCTTTTTGAACAAACATTTATTGTTCCTAATTTCATTTATATCCTGTCTATGTATGTGTATGAAGTGTTTGTTTAATCTCTATTTTTGTGTCTTTCCATTTTTTAAAACTTATTGAACTTTATTTCTTGTTCTGAGTTTTATACTAAAATTATCATTAAGATTTTACCTATTTATTGAATGCATGGATGCTGCTTTCATTTTATCCATGGTATTGAGCAATTTTCTAGATATATTTTACTATTTTAAAATAATGAGCAATTTATGTGTGTGTGATGTGCTGATTATAGTTTTATTTATTTTGAATGAGTTATTCAGTAAAAGTGAAGCGTGGCTAGAGTGTTTTTCAAAAATAATCTTTCAAAAGAAAACAAAGATCTGACGTAGTTTGATTGAAACTACATGGCAAGGATGTAGCCGAGGGGGGGGGGGTATAAATCTCACTCCAAAACTTTCCTTTTATAACCATTAAAAGGAATTGCATTTAGCCATAATCCATTCAAAACTTAATAATACCCCTTTCAGAAACATTTGTTATATCTATGCCTCTGCTACAGGTGGTATGTAAATAAATATTCCAACTTCACTAGGTCTTAAAAGAAACCATTCAAAAGTGCAACCTTGTTCATACAGAGTGAAAAATAACAGTTGATTCAGTGTAGTTGTTAGTGTTTCCAAATCTAAATGTGATTGTATTCCAGAAACTAAAGTAATATTGAGACATTAAGAAAACTTATTCTGTACTTTTAGCACCATCTTTGGTGGTTTAAGTTCTGAAATGTTGGTTCAGCAGTCAGCAATTTGTTATTTAGAAATTCATGAACAGCCAAATGTGATTTATAACTAGTGCATCATCTTACCGTGGAAAGGAATCATCAGATTTTTACTCTGACAACAACCAATTTTTTAACCTGAATGACAAATCCCATTAACAATAATCCCCATTTCTTGGCAATGACTACTCTGAAGATTTTGTTTTCTCTTTTTATAGACAATGAACAAAAATGTTCTCTTTTACTCCTTTTTGCAGCTAAGTAAAGTTGGAATATTTGTTTTATGTATGTATTTTCCCCTTCATGATTAGGGATACAGTATGTTTTTAATTTGTTTTTAAGTATATCTTGAATGACAATCAAAAAATGCAGTTAATTATATTTACAACATCCTCACTGTTGGTGAAAAACAGGTATTACATTTCATATTGAGAAGTGGGTGTTGATATTAAAGAAAGAAAAAAGGATATATAAATATGTATACATACAGTAGAATTGTGGTAACTTGATATGTAGATAACTCAACAACCCCAGTAAGTTGACCTTTTTTTGTTTTCTAAAAGATTATCTGATGCTGATTTCAATAGCCAAAGAAACTATTAACTTGAAACATATTTACAATAAACCCTGTAAGTTGACCTCTTTTTCTTATACATTTTTCTTCTAATATTCATTTGCTCTGACCATTTTTAGTAATTTTAGGTTTCTCTATTAATCAAGCAAATTTATTTCTGTAAAATACCCCAAGAAGTCAGCCTTCAGACTTTAGACCAATGTGGCAATTTTAAAGCTATGTGGAAAGGAAGGAGTTGGAGGAAAAATGTGCTCTCAGTACTCCTCCTGAAGAAAGCAGTTGTCATGACACTTGTATTTTGAACATGTGTTAGCAGGGCTTATCTCCTTAATAGCCCAGACTGACTAGGAACTCCTATATCTCCTTTTTAAAAAATCTGAATTATTTCTTATGAGGTATTGCAATTTGATTCTATAACTTGTGTTATCCTATCTTTCAGGAGAAAATTTTCATTTTCTGGTACTGATTTTTATAACTTTAATAGCAACTACTAAAGGGTCTTTCAATTTGCATTGTCAGATGTTGGCAGCCTGTGACAGTTATGTTGTTTTAGTGGCATTTGACTTATTTGTTTTCAATTTCTCAGTGTGAAATTAGCATTTTAGATTGGAAGCATCTTTTACCTGTTTTTTTTTTTTTTTTGATAATGATGTCAGGAGGCCATTACCATCAACAGCAATAACCACAGAATGTTGAAAACCAATTTCTTTTGATTCAAGTTGAAAGGTGGACATGAATGACATATAGTTTCAACACAGGTCCCAAGGTAAGACTTTGCTACCTCGTTCAAAGCGACAAAATCATACATTTGTCAAAAGAAACTCTAGTTTAACAAAACTATTAGCGAGCAGAAAATTCTCTAACATTTTTGCAAAAAGTGGGATTTAGAGATAGTTGAAAATTTCTCAAGAGAGAAAATTGAGTAAGAAATAAGTAAACAAAACACACCAAATTAGAAATTTGTTCAATGTCACCTCCCGTCATATTGAGAATGCTGGTTGTAGAGTAAAAATTAAATCTCTGATGTATTGCTGTTAAGTGTCTTATTTTCCTTAAGTGTGCTGCATATTAAAAGTATAACTAAGTGTTTGCATTGTATATTTTATGAAGCTATATACATATTTTGCCTTCTGATTGAAGTTTTCTAAAAAAAAAAAAAACCCCGATTTTTAAGTCTTATGCTTAGACTTTTGGAATTTGACTAAGACTTAACATTTGGCTTACTTACTGGCTAACAATTAGAAATCCGTAGCTCAGGCCCTGCAACAGGACGGAGTTAAGCATCACCCAGTGTACATACCTTCTGCATGAATGATTTTAGGGTATGGTTATCTCTCACAAAGGTAAGATGCATTGGCCGCTAAGATCGTGCAATTTCACGTCAATAAAATATTTCTTTTTGGGGTTTGTGAAGTCACAGGTCTATTCAAATAAGCCCCAATCTATTAATGCCCTTAAAGTCAACATAATTTTTTGTCATGCCTAAATTCAGGTGAACCTGTGCAGCACAGTCATTGAAAATTAGACCACTTAAACTGGCGCCATGAGAAGCTGTGTTGGACATTTGAAAGATGTTTTTTTGAGTGTAGGAGTACTACAATTGAAAAATTAATTTATCTTAAATTTAATAAGTGCTTTTTAATGTGAAGTCTAAATACTTGTCTTATCTTTCTAGAAAATCCTATTATTTAATTTTATGCAGTTTTGGGTACTACAAGGAAATAAAAAATATTTTATCATTGTTACCTGCAGGTTCTTGTAAAAACATATGAAATTGATTACTAATTACATTAATTAACAATTGTATATTTGAAAACATATAATTAATTCAATGTTAATAGCATTTTTAAAAAACTGATGCCTTATTGTGTAAGTAAATTTTCAAAGTAATTTGGTGCCTGTTAGTGGTTTTTAATGTCACATGGTTCAGCATTTCAAATTTATTCTTTGGTTTATGCTCTTCAAATTAATTTCAGAGTTGAACACAAAACGCTTTATGTATTCTATTTAAGAAAATATATTGTCCGCTCAGAATTTCATTCATGTAGTTGTAATAATAGATATAGTATTCTCACGAGTACCAAAAAGAGTGAGAACTAGAGTGAAGGAGACATATATTTGAGTTTTATGGTTGATTTATATCAAATCAACTTTAAAGATAAATAATTTTGAAAACAATATTGAAAAGAAAGACAGCTTTTTATATTATCCTTGTTATTATTCCATATTAAATGGCATACATAATATATTGTACTTTTATTCTGCTTTTTGTATTAATTTCAATATAATTGAGAATTTTGGCCCCCTGCTAATTTTTGAAGTGTTGACTTTGCAGCCCAATTTATTCATTTAATGTGAAAATAAAAGCTGGAAAACAAAGCTCACTACTATGGGCAAGATTCACACTTAATTCTGTGTTGCATCTCTGTTCCAGTTCCAAGAAAAGACCAGATATGATTCAAGTTTCATACCCATTTCTATGCTCACTTCCTTTTGGATAGAAGATGTTACTAGTTGGAAAAAAAAAGTGTTTTAAAGCAGAATGAGAGAACAATGAAGTGCAAAAATTTTATTTTCAAGAAACTTAGAGATGCTTCTAAATCTAATGCATAAAGGAAATTAAATAAGCTTAATTTTTCTATGCTTTCAGTTTGTAGGTTTGAAAATTAATGTATTACTAAGGAGAAAGGTAAAAGAGGTGACATAAGTGAGAGATTAGTGTATTACACTTAGGAGTTTTGGTTCTTTTTCTGCCAAAAGTATTGTTGCCCATCAT
Organism: Uloborus plumipes; assembly: GCA_038373865.1. Taxonomy (NCBI): domain Eukaryota; kingdom Metazoa; phylum Arthropoda; class Arachnida; order Araneae; family Uloboridae; genus Uloborus; species Uloborus plumipes. The sequence goes on from JAXGGA010003781.1 coordinate 81,811, forward strand.
TATGAAGCTCTTATAAAATGCTTCAAATAATCATTTCTTGTTCAAAAATTGAAGTAGCATTTGCCTTTGCTCTCAAGCTAATAGTTAATAGGTGTCCTTAGTTTGAAGAATCTTTCTTTTTTGGTTTGGGGTGTAATAAAGTAGTTCAAATATGTCTCTATTATTTATTAGAACTTAAATTGTTACTTATTTACAGCATTTTATTATGAATTATTATTTTAATTTAAATAACTTAATCATTCATTATGTTTCCTGTTAACATTTAATATCAAATGAATTGCAGAACTGCACTGATGTATTGAAAACATGTTAAGTTTTACTAATTGAATTTTTAAATTCTGCTTTATGTTAAGTTATTACTTTAAAGTTTTTTTTAATAATTTTATTAATTTATGTTTGTGTAAACTCTGGATTTTCTTATCCTTTCTGTGTGTCTTGTTATTTGTCTGAGAAACGCTTTACACTTTGTTATCAGTTGTAAATTTTATTTTTTGTGAGTATTATAAAATTTAATGCTTGTCTCAGTGTTTATTTTTATATAAGATGTAAACGATTATTTCCCCCTCTAATTGTTAAAATATTGGCTACCATTTGATGTGTTCTCCAACTTTTTTTATTCATATAGAATTTTTGGTTTGGTTTGGTTGAAAGTTTTTCTGGTATTTTTGGGATCTCAGTTATATATGTTTATCTTTTTTTGTTCCAATCTTTTGTTGTTATGTGGGCTATTTATTATATTTAATTAATTGTAAATATGTCTTATTTTTGTTTTCGGTTTCTATGTTTTCATTAACAGTCTACTTATTCAATTCATCTTCAAATTTTTCACCTGTTTTACTCGATAAATTTTGCATTGTCACAATGCTTTGTTTTGTTGGATTTTTGTTTTATTTAAAGAATTTTATTTTCTCCTCAAAATCCTTTTTCTCTGCTCTTCTTATAGTTACATAAATATATAAAATTGCTTAAAATTTCTTGGATCTTTTGTAAAAAACTTAAAACATTCTCTGTATAACATATTGTTCTCTAGTCTCAGAGATATATTATTATTTACATAATATTTATTTCTTTTCCATATAATCTCACACATTTAGAGGACAGTTAATCTTAGTGTGTCATAATAAGTGATATGTATTCAGTGAACGGTAAAAATTATCTTTATGCCAAAGTATCATTAATGTTTGAAACTCATTGACGTGTTTTTTTTTTTTTTACTGTTTGTATAATTCATGCATGAAAGTAAAGATTGTTTTTTTTTTTTATAACAGCATTATTATTTTGGCTAGTAGGAATTCTTTATCCTGCATTTTACAGCTGGTTCGTAACATTTGCAACAGCAGTATTAAAGTGAAATAATTTAAAATTACTCTATCTGTGAGAAATGCTGTTCCCTGCTTCTTAAACAAATTGTTTACATTTTCCTAGCAGTATAAGCAAATACTCTATTTCATAAGAATGATCATGGAGTAAAATATTCTGTGCACCATTTATTTTCAAGAATAAATTGGTACATCTGCTCTCATTGTTATGTCTATTGCTGATAATTCTGTTTTCATGACCCATTGACTTTTTAAATGAAGCCATTTTCAAATTACTAAGCAGCTATTTGGAACCCTGAGCCAATTATTATTGTGACTTTTGATCTGAATATGAATTACTAGATCCTTGTCATCAATTGTTTGTTAAATTTCATACTATCTATTTTCGTTAAACTTGGTTTTTGGACCTAAACTCACTCTTTCAATTTAATGCCATGAATCATTTTTTTCTAATGACATTGTTTATAACTTTTTAAAATATTATCTTACAATGTACCAAAATGATTATGCAAACCTAGCCCAATTGTATTTTCTTTCCTACTTTTTTTTTTCATTGTTTGTGAGTTGTATTATATTGGGTTTCAACTTGTCTTGTGCATGAAAGAAAATGGTATTCATTTTTTGAAACTTTTTAAAATGTTCTAGTTCAGAAATATTTTATTGATGTATATAATTATTTTAAGAGAAATTATATTTATATTATCTGTCCTCTTGTGTGTGAAGATGAGTAATTTAGTCAGCATAAATGGTAATATTTTAGTCAATACACTTATAGTGTTTAAGTCATATGATATTTTTCAGCTTTTAAAGTGTTAAGTATGAATAAAAATTACTTGATCAATGAAGAATTTATTTTTTGTGATGCAACATTTTTGTTGATGAACTGAGCTCTAAGAATATAATTTTGTAACTTAGATTAATCTGTAAATATATGGTAAACTAGGTCAGATCTTTTAAATGTTTTAATTCATTTAAATGCTATACGATATATTTTCATTGTAAAATTATTTTTTTACAGCAGCAGGAATTTTTCCAGTGAATGAGAGGGGGGGGGGATTAAGAGCCAATTTAGAGCACTTTGATTCCGATTAAGTTTTTTTTTTTTAATTTACAGCAGTTCCATTAGTGTACCTTTTCCAACAAAATTAATATGTTTGTACTTAATCAATAAAGGGTGCACTAGTATGCAATATTAAATTAATTAAAAGTATCCAAAAATTCTTACTGCTTATTGAAGTTAAAGACAAGATTTCACTTAATATTAAACGCATTTTGAAGTAAGACATTTATCACTATATTTATTATTACTTTAAATACTTTTTGATTTTAATCCTAATCAAGGTATTGGCTTTACTTGAAAGAAATAATATGTAATTTACACTATTGTAACATGTGCCAAGTATCCGTCATGTACATGAAAAAAGGTCAAAAGTGTTGCCATCAATGCAAGATTTTGTAGGCAATTTGTACTTTAAATTCATATGGAATTTCATCTGCTATGGTATAAGTATTACTTTTGCATCATGAAATGAAATTTATTATAAAACAAAATAAAAATAATCAACTCATTATAATTGATTTTTAGTTTATGTTTCAATAATTGGAAAATAAAACTATTGGATTTTGTGGAGTTCAGATGTATGTATATATATATATATATATATATATATATATATATGCATGCAAATACAAATGAAGTCTGCTTAATGTGAAGCAAGTTTTGTCTGCAAGATTAATCATATTTTTGTTCTCATCTGTTATCAGTTGTAGAGATATGTTCGTTATGTATCTTGTTGAAATGTAAATATATAAGAATAAAATCTGTCCTTGTTAATTATTTTTGATGTTCTGTTTGCTTATTGATTCTCTTTCATTTATTGCAATCCACCATCAAGTTATACTAATTCTGGAGTTCTATGAATGTATGTTTTTTTCATACATCTTAGTTGATAAATTTTGTCATTTATGAGAAAAAATCGTTAATCTTTAGTTAAAATGACTGTCGATAAAACTTTTCAATTTGACTTAATATATTTTTCTCCGAAATTTAATTGCCATTTTAAATCTCATTATTATTTAACCTTTCCTTTTTTCCCCTTTGTTTGAATAACTCTACTAACAAATTTAACCCTTCTTATTTTACTTGTATTGAATTAAATAACCTTTTAATGCTGGCACCACTCAGTCGTTATAATTGCAAAGTGTATCATGTCCATTGCTACTGATAATCCTGAATTATTTTCCACACTGTTTTTCAAAATAATGTTTTGAGAGTTACACCTATTTTGCCCAGTATTAATATGCAGTCGTAATTTGGTCGAATTATTCTTATTGTAGCTATTCAGATTTGAATTTCTGCATATGAAGAATCTTAGTACAATTGCTTTTGAATTAACTACTTAGTCGGAGCCAAAGAAAACTCCTTTTGCACAATCTAGACTTGTCATAACAAAGCTGAAGAGAGAAACCTTCTTAAGAATCTTCATCTTAAAAATTGAATATACGAGTTTTAAGTATAAAACTACTAGTAACTGCCCCATAACTAGAGTAATGTCAGAATTGCAAGCAAATAATTTGAGAAGAAATTGTCATAACAAAGCTGAAGAGAAAAACCTTCTTAAGAATCTTCATCTTAAAAATTTAATATACGAGTTTTAAGTATAAAACTTCTAGTAACTGCCCCATAACTAGAGTAATGTCAGAATTGCAAGCAAATAATGATAAGCTTATTGAAGGTGTTTACTGTTATTCCACGTATGTCGCCTAGAATAAGAATGAAACTGAAGTCTATATGAAGTACAAATCCAACGTTAAAGAAGTACAAATATGCAGGTATACTGCAGACACGTGTTTTGGGGCTACAAGGAACCCCTTTTTCAATGCAAAGAAGTGTGAGCTTTAGGATGAAGAATCATCCGATAAAAGTTGGCTTTTATCGATCATCTACTCTAGAGCATCTTTTTTAAAAAACATGACGGGGTAACCAAAAGTCCTAATTCATAATCAAGACCTATTGAAAAAGCCACACTACATGGTGTGTATTTTAAGTAATGAGAATAAGTCCACAAAAAATAATTTATTGAATATATCTCTACAAAACTTTAATAGTCTTCAAAATATTCTCCTTGAGCATCTTCACATTTCTACAGGCGACGTTTCTACTCTTCGTGCGCTCCCGGGAAGTCACCAACCGAAACATCCTTCAGAGCATGAGTGCAAGCCCTTTTGACAGCATCTAGGGTCTCGTGGTGCGCGGTGGCCCTTTTTGAGGGTGGTTTTCACTTTGGAGAAGAGCATAGGCGGACTTAGACTGCAAATTCTGGGGGTGCAACAGTAGCAGAAATCGGGGGGGGGGGGTTGATTCCCTGGACAACAAGCCAGTGGTGTAACCAGAAAACAGTTTTAAGCAGAGTTTGAAAAAACCCAGCCCGTCTGGGTTTTTAATCAAATTTCAGGGGAGTCATTTTAATATCATTCTCTATTCAAACATCGTATACCAAACTACTGCTTGCTACGTAAAATTTTTAAAGAGTCGGGAGCCATGAAGAGAGGTCACTGTGACCCCCTAAAGAATTTTTTATTTGGAAAAAGCAATGCTATATTGATTTTTTAAAATTAATATGATAAAATATTTTAAATTGATATTGAATTGAATTTATGGATTTAAATAGTTCCTGTTTAGTTTGATCCTCTAAATATTCAAATAAATAAACAAATAACTCAAATTCAGATGCACAGTTTTATTTCTAACACTTAATAAGTTTGCTCAGAAAGGAAGATGCCTTTTTCTGGACCACGTATTGGCCAACACTAAATATCATAATAAACTCAATGTTATAACTAAACTGATCAGTACCAATTTCTAGACTTGATATTGATCAAAATATTTGTAATGTTTAGTTTGTTTCTGAAATAAATGTTTTCAATGTGCAGTAAATTGTGAAAAAAAAAACCACTTCACCGACATAGTGTGTCATTTCAAGTAGGCCCACCCGAAAAATCTAGGTGAGTCTAGGGTGAGTTCTGGTAAGTGCGTCCACGGGGTAAGTGCGTCCACTGGGAATTATATGAACACTGCCCTGAAATGGCTTCTGCGACACATCGACTATGTTAGATAACTGTCTAATGATAATTTCAATAGGTAGAATTCAGGCCTGGATTCAATAGACGAAACACAATCAGAGACAACTTAAATGTCTTCAAAAAAACTGTAAACTAAAGATTGAGAAGGTTTTGTTTCAGTTTCTCTTGTAGTCATATACCAAGCAATTGAAGTCAAGAAATGCAAGTTGTTTCTTTTGAGTAATAGCTACTAATAACATACATGGGGTATTTTGATCAAATACTCTAACTAAAATTTGTTTATATGACGGTACGCACTTTCCCTTTCTTTAAAGTAAGGTGGGGGTAAGTGCGTACCATTATGATGGGGCAAGTGCGTACCACTATCATGAGGCATAGGCATACAATTATGCGGAGGAAGTGCGTACCATTATAATAAGGCAAGTGTGTACTATTACGTGGAAAATCCGACTCTCGTAATTCACCTTTAATTTTGCTTATAACTCTTTTATAAGCCGGTTATAAATCCGACGTCATTTCCATCAAGTATTTATATTTACATTTAATGCGGCATAAGATTTCAATTTTATTCATTACCTCTGAAATATATTGGCTTTTAGATATCAGTTAGTAAATTTTTCGTTAAAAATAGCGATCATAAGCTATACTTAATTTAAGCCAGAATGGCGAATGAAGCAATGAAATTAAGTGAGACACTAAATAAGGAACCAACTGATTTAAAAGACGAAGGTGGAGTAATGAATAAATTATGTTTAAGAAAATTAAGAACACCTTGTGAAAAACTATTTCAATGTGCAAGAAAAAAAAAAGTACAAGTATCATATCATTATCAATTATTTTCTTTTTTTGCTCTTTATTTTGTGTTTTTTCTTACTGCTGCTGATTCTAATAAGAAAAATACTTTAAAACCGTATTTATTCAAAAAAAAAAAAAGAAAACGAATTGTTCACTCAGGTCACCTAACGATCTACCATAGAACTAGAATTAAAGAAAATCACAGGAGTATCCACTTACAACAACGCTATTGGACGCATATGTCTCATCTTACATTTAAGAAGGGGTAAGTGCGAACCCTGGCTTAAACACAGACTAATTAATGTATTAAACCAAAATAAACTATGTCGACTGTAAGTGATTATTTTAAATAAAAAAAACTTACATTTGCTCACTTGGTCTTATTAAAAGGACAAAGGAAGAATCACAGACACAACTCTCTCAATCTTCAAATCACAGTTGTTCGCAAGACACGTGGGATATCACTGATTGCGTTTCATCCATGCAAGAAAGTGCTGATTTATAGTACTAGGAATAGGAATTATCCCAAGGCAACTGCCTAACATATTTAATATGTGCCAGAAGTTTTTTCCTGCTCATATTCACATAATTTAAGGTGGACGCACTTACCCCGCGAGGTCAAATTCAGATGCACAGTTTTATTTCTAATACTTAATAAGTTTGCTCAGAAAGGAAGATACCTTTTTCTGGACCACGTATTGACCAACACTAAATATCATAATAAACTCAATGTTATAACTAAACTGATCAGTACCAATTTCTAGACTTGATATTGATCAAAATATTTGTAATGTTTAGTTTGTTTCTGAAATAAATGTTTTCAATGTGCAGTAAATTGTGAAAAAAAACCACTTCACCGACATAGTGTGTCATTTCAAGTGGGCCCACCCGAAAAATCTCGGTGAGTTTTTTTCGGGCTGGGCCCACGTTGGCGAATCCTGCTTTTAGTTTTTTCTCCATTTGATAGGCAGGTTGGGAGATTATCCCCAGGAAAATTTTTGATATTGTAATCCTGAAAATGCAGTTTTAGACTGCCTCTGGTGCTGTGAGGGGAAAGAAAAGTTCACAGGAACTTCCACATAGAATTCTAGAAATTAAAGTCCTAAAAACGCGATTATAGGCGATATTTGTTGACGCTCATTTAAGGGATGGGGCTTATCTTAAGGACTGTCCCCGATCAATTTCTTGAAAAATAGAGCAAAATCGATCACCTTCCCCACAACTTTTCGAAGTTGAAATTCCAAAAACGCAACTGTAGACAAACTTTGATGATGTGACGAGAGAGGCGTTCTGGTTCTCTCTCCAAGAAACACCTCGAAATACAAGTCCTAAAAAACGAAGTTTTACAGCAATATTCAGTAATGTTAGGAGGAGAGGTTTTAAGTCTCTCCCGCCTTAATTTTTTTCAAACATTAGTTTTTTCTTTCTCAGATTTCATACAGAAGTGTCAGCTCGTATAATTGAAAGAGAACGGTGTGCTATACCTCTCATCCAATTGTCGTTCTAAAAACATAATTTTTAGTGTCATAGACGTCTTGAATGACATTAGAAAAAGGGATATTGAAAAGCTTGTCCACATTTTTTTCGAAATTTACGTCCTAAAAACGCGACGTAGACCATATTCAGTAATAATGGGGATTCGGCACTTCTTAACATTTGAAACTATGGAAGAAACCTTAAATAATTTTTTAATGTTGTTAGAAGCGAGACGAAGTTGAGGGCGAAGAAAGGTACGAGGGACTCCGATTATATTTTTAGAAATTCAAGTCTTATGAACTTGATTGTAGGATTGTCCCGATGGATTTTTTGAAAACAGATAAAAAAACTCCCCCCCCCCCTATCTACCAGCTCTTCAATTTTTCATAGTTTAAGTTCCAAAAACGCAATGTTAGACAATTTTTTATGCGGTTATTGGAGGGGGTTATGGGGCTCTACCCTGAAAATTTTCGAAATTGAAGTTCTAAGAACAAAGTTCTTATGTGCAATATTCCATGGTATTAGAAGGAAGATTTAAGGCTACTGTCTTCAATCTTCCATTGGCGGCAAGAAGACTTGAAGTCCTAAGCATGTCAATTCTTAGGATTTCAAAGCCTGCTGTGCCAAAAGGTTCTCCCCTTTAGACTTTTCGGAACTGTAATTTAGAAAAGTAAAATTTTAACGATTTTTAATGATGGATAAAGGGTGGTTGAGGTTGCCCTTATCCGAAAATTTTCCAAAATTGAAGCTTCTAAAACGAAATTTTAAGCAATTTTCGATCTTTTAAGGTGTTTGGTATTTGGAGGATTTTCAAAGGAAATTTTGCTAAATTGAAGCCCAGGTGACGAAATTTGTGATGCTCCGTAATAATTTTGGCGGGGTAGAGGACTTCCGAGAAATAACATTTTGAAGACTTTTTTAATTTCAGACGAAATAGAAAAAAAAAAGAAAAAAAAATCAGGCAGAAATGAAATTAAAAACAAGAGGATAGGGCGAGAGGGGGGGGTGGCACAATTAGCTGACTAACAATCTGAAGCTGTTGAAAAATTTAAGTGTCGAGATTTTTTCATTTTTGAAAGAAATTAAGATATTTTCTCAACATTGGGTATTTTGGTGCCTTTTCCCAAGACGCGTTCTTTCCTTCTATTCAATAATAAGGAATATTTTTAAAAAAAATATCAACTCAGCATTCTGGAGAAAGGGTGGGAGGAAGGGAGCACGATCATTGTGGGCCCCCTCTGGTTGCGCCACTACAATAAGAAGTCGGGGGGAGGGTACTTCTATGGAAAATTTTGAAAATTTACCTTAAAAATGCTGGTTTTCAGCTGATTTCAGGGCAGATTTTACTGATAAAGTTATTACAATAGTCACGTTTTTTTTTTTTTAATTTCGCCATGGTAGTTTCAAAGTAGAAGAAATTGTAATGATGTACCAATAAATACCCAATTACGGAGTATATACACTCATTCTTTAATACAGCACTGAATAATAATGTTCTTTTCCAACTGCATTTCTTGGCGAATTATACTTAATTTCATTATTTTCAAAACCGAACCAAAAATGTTGGGGGTGCGGCGCACCCCCTGGCACCCCCGTAAGTCCGCCTATGGAGAAGAGTTTAAGGTCTGCTGAAGAGAAGGGGTCAAGGTGGAGGCTGTGGAAGATCTTTTGAAACGGCCCAACGGTTTTGCTTTTGAACGTCCATTAAAACTTTCAGCACGAGTTTCGCGCAAATCTCCCTCATCCCAAGATCCTCACTGATAATTTTGTGCACAACTATTTTTTTCACTCCTAGCTGTTCTCCAGTCATGCGAACACATAAACACTGCTTAAAAAACACACATAAATTCTGCTTTTAATTTTCAATGTTTTTTCTGAAAAATGTCGGCAAAATATGGTTAAATATCATTGTACCTATCGTTTTTGCACCGACTTCAAAACTTATGTTTATAAGTAGTTTCGATGGTGTTCAAAGAAAAAATTTTTTTTTTTTACTTTTTAGAGCCATTTCCAACTGAAGTCGGTTCTATTTTTTTTTCCAAAAATATTTTTTAAATCAATGACTCAAATCAGTTTCTAACTTAAACCCGAGAGATCTTCGTGAAATTTTTGAATTTCATTAGTTATGCCTTTTCATTAGTCAGTATAATCTTGATTTTGTGGCTAATGTTTTTCCTTAACTCACCATTTTTATGCATTCAAATTATCTCTTCTTACTAAACTTAAAAATTCAACTTTTTTCAGTGAAGACTTTTAAATCAGTAGCTTCTTTTAAATTGGTATCCGCTATATTTAGGGCTTTTTATACAATGTAAACAATGAGGAATTCTTGAGGTACTATGGGTGAGCAGTTAAGTCCCGAAAAACTACGCATATTGCTATAGTGTGTGCATATTTGTACAAATTGGTCAAAAGAAACTTTCAATTAATATTGCTTCAACCATGAACTTTTGTAAAAAAATGAATTAATTAATTAAAACACGTACGTATAAAAAAAGCTATTTGAGAGTATTCACTAAACAAAAAGTTTTTCTTTTTTTTTGTTAAACTTTAAAATATTGGGGGGGGGGAGGGGTCGAAGAAGCTTTTGCACAGATGTTTAGAAGTTAAGGTCTCTTAAATGACAGTGTTGAACATCTTTGGTGGTGTTAAGGAAAGAAATAGCATTTAGTAGTCTGATAATAAATTGTTCGTTATTTAAGTCCTTGATGTGGAATTTAGTATCATTTTTGATTACTTTAATGGGAGAAGATGAAATTTGTTGAATCACATTCGGCAACTTTTTGAAGTTGACATTTCATAAAATGTAAATTTAGATAATATATATTTGAAGCTGTTAGTGAGAGTGGTTTCTGAGAATCTCTTCGGTAATGTTTCTTAAATTAAATTTATAGAAAGAGTTTTAGGCTACCTTTGGTAACGTGAAACGATGGAATTAGGAAAATGCATCTCTCCCTCCTATTTTGCTTTTTCGCTCTACGTCCCTAATATGTTATTTATTCTTAAAAGTACACTGCTCAAAACAATTAGAGGAGCAGGCAAAAACGTAAAGAAAACCGTGCTAGACAGCCACGGATTGGCATACGATGGATAGTACACGTGTATCAATGCGCAATACAGAAAAAAAGACCTAAAATCTTTAGAATTAATCTTCAATTTTTTGAAAATATGATAAAAACATGAAAAGGTGATTTAGGGCAACAATTTGGTTAGGTGTGAAAGATTAAAAAAAAAGGTACTGTTTAGACATGATGCAAGGGGTTTTATAAGGCTTGTGGTCTCCTTAAACAGCTAAGACTGCTGCGCACCTGTTTGGCAATGATGCGATAAGGTTATCGATCTGAATTTGGTACACTGTTCCACTCCGCAAGAACTGGCATCTCCAAGTCGCGGACAGTAACAGGCGACCTTGGTCGCGCAGTAATGCATCGTCCGAGAATGGCAGAAACATGATTGATTGGATTCGGGTCAGTAGAGCACGCTGGCCATTCCATACGCTGTATTTTTTCAGCTTCAAGCATGTTCTTCACTAGACGAGATCTCTTCGGTCAAGCATTATCGTATTGCAAAACAAAGGAATCTCCAATAGCTCCAGCGTATGGGATGACATGAGGTATCAGTATCTCGTCTGCATACCTTTGGACCGTCAAAGTGCCATTCCAAATGATATGCAGGTCCGTATGTCCGCCTTTGCTGATTCCATCCCATACCATCTAATCAGCTCGTCGGTATTGTGATCTTTCACGAGCGAATGCGGGGTTATTTCGACTGCCTCTGTCCCTCCATACAAGAACACGTCCGGTGTCCCTCTCCAGGATGAATCAAGACTCGTCTGTAAACAGCACTTGTCTCCAATCATGTTGCTCCCAATCTCGTTGTTCAGCAGCCCATCTTCTGACGACTCCAACATCATCCGCGACACTACCGGTAAGGCATCGGACTCGTGTCCGGAGGGACCCGGGTTCGAAACCCAGCCGATCAAAGATCCACCGCCTTGATTAATGGTGGCTGGGAGGCGTTAAAAATGTCGTGGTCACAAAGTCCTCCAAGTGAAACGATACCTCTGGGGGTGCTGGGCCCTAGGGTTTGCTCGACCCTAGGTTCTGGTTCAAAATTAAGAACAGAGCGCTCTTCAGGGCCCTATCCCGGTTAAACCACAAAGCTGTGGTAGGTACGGGGGACCCTGGAGAGTGTGAAGTGAAGTGAAGTTGTGTTCGCCCGAATTCCAGCCTATCTATAACAGGCCATGACATTGTTTCCGGTAAATCACGTTGTTGAGACATTCTGAAGTAACCCCTTTGTCTGGTTTTTGACGTCATTAACTTTAATTTGCTCATAAAGTTTTCTTCTTCCGTTTCCTGGTAAGCTTCAAATTATGGACGATTCATTTTTTTGTGACTTATTGATATAAAACTTTGCGTAATTTTGTTAAAACCAAGTGCTCCCCTAATTGTTTTGAGCAGTGTATGTTGTAAAACATCCTGCCCTAAATTATATTTTCCAAAAACATTGAACTGTTCTGTTTTTTCTATTGGGAAATCTTCTGTCGCCCCCCCAAAAAAAAAGAAAAATGTTTTGGCTAAGGTGAAATTTAGCAACAATACTTCAAGTATTTTTTTTTTTTTTTTGCTTTTTTATTTAAATTGTAAAATCATGGCTCCTGAATTTCTTGTTACAGTTTTGTTTTCCTTTATTTTTCCTTAAATCTTAGAAAGATTTAGAACTATTGCTGCTCTTCCTTACAATACTCTAAACCTCTCTCTCTCTATTTAAATCTTCCCTCTATTCAAAACAGTGGTGCCCAACCTACGGCCTGCGGGTCATATGTGGCCTACGAAGCTGGTACGTTAGGCCCTCTGCTCAGTGCTGCAAATCAAAAATTACGTGCTGGCTGCTTCCAATACAATCGATCAACTTCATTCGGTATTAACCCATTTATGTCCAAGTTTTTTTAACAATTTTTTTCAATTTTTATCTGCTTAAAACTCTTACTTGGAATGGTTTACATACATTTTAGAGTTAAAATAGTTCGCCGTTGCCATATTTATTAAGTTATTTAACGTCCTGTTTAGGGGATATTTTTCAGATATGTGAGCAAAATAAGACCTTACTTGACTTTACTTTTGCAAAGTAACATTACAGAAGGCATTGTGATCAATTTTAAGCAAATCATTTTAAAATAGTTTAATTTTATGAAAAATAAGTTCGCAAAAAAACTTAATTTCTGTGGTTACCCATGCTGGATAGTTGCTTGACTTTTTTTTCTGAAAATAGCTGTCAATAAATAAACTCTGATGTCCAAATGGTGGCTCTAACTGGCTTTCTCAAGAAGAAGGACTATTTAACTTGTGAAAAACAGCTTTAGTAAAATGATGTACCCATTACAGGTTTTTGTATGCAGTAACTAACAAGCGCCCCGTTTTTAGGCTTCTTGGCATAAATGGCTTAAGAATGATTGCTGCGGATTTGGAGCCAAATAGTGAGAGATTCGTTTTTAAAATTATTTGTAGACGTACACTTTCGTATTCACATAATAGTCAAGTGGTAATAATGGCAACAATCATCGTTTTGTGACTTTCCCGCCCTTTCTGCGGTTTCCCGTGTTATCTATTTAGAAGGCTGGGGGAGAGAAATAGAATATATTTAAATCTCATACATTTTCTGGCTCGCGAGTCTTCTTAATATGAAGTGCGGCCCTGAGATGAAAAAAAAAAAAAAAAAAACTTTGGGTACCACTGATTTTAACAATCGAAAAGGGTGTTTCACCGAAAAACAACCACAAACGTAGGGAAACTGCATTTACAGCGTTCCCAGGTTTTCATTCCAAGATGCTTCTGCCGTCCAGTTTCAATTTTATACATCTGTTTTGCTTAGAATTTCGAAATCTTGCTTATCAAATTGTTGGAATATAGAGAGTAAATCCTAGTTCGTTAATTGTAGATATTGTGTTTTTGTAAAAATTATTGAAGAATTTAAAGAAAAAAAAGTCATTATATACTGATGAATGATTTTAATGATCAAAAAGTTTGTTTCACCGCAATACTACCACAATGGCGATAAAACTACATTTACAGCATTCCCAGTAACACTTCAAGATATAAAGTAGTGAGTAACCGCCTCTAAGCAAGGGCTAAGGCAGAAACATGCAATACACCGCCAAAATTGGACCGAAATATTTCAAGATACTTCTGCCTTTCGGTTTCATTTTACTGCATGAGTTAGGCACAGAATTCCGAAAATTTTCTAATCAAAAGGCTGGAATGTAGTTTCTAAATCCCAGCTTGTTAACTGTAGAAATTTTATTTTTGTAATACTTACAAACAAGTATTAAGATTAAATAAAAAAATACAAAAGCCTTGACCATGATAGCCGACCTCGTATTAAAAACGAACACCACTGGCCAGAAAGCATTTTAAAGCAGAGTGAAGAGGGAAAAATTGAAAATCTTTATACTAAAACCAATTACAAGTATTTCAATTGTTAACAAATAGAAAATGGTACGTATAAACATTTTAAATTTAAATCATTGAGTTTTCTGTCTTTATCGGCCAACAATGACATCAAATTCAAATCGCGTAAATTTAAGGCTTAGCCGCATTTGCTAAAAAACCTTATAATTCGAGTTCTATGTTACATGGAAGTTCCAAACACATTCTATCAGACGCAGAAAAATGTTCTCCTTCGTCTGATACTATTGTTTTAATTTTTCACGCATGTTTTCACTTAAAAAATTGTAAAAACAAATTTAAAGGTTTTTAATTAATATCTTCGTCAATTAATGACATAAAAAAACCGGACCTAGCTAAGAACACTCTCGATCAACTCACCTTTCGAACAATTTTTTTTTTTTTTTTCCAAAATCGGTCTATCCGTTTACGCTCTAAAGTGCCACAGACAGATACACAGATCGATAGATACAAAGACACGTCAAATTTATTACCCCCTTAATTGTTGCGTCGGGGGTTTATTCAAGAAAATGGTCGCTGATGAATGTTTTTAATGATGAAAAGTTTGTTTCAATATTGCTCCTTTCGCATAGAAGCTGCATTAGCAGCAGTGGTGCCCAACCTACTGCCCACGGGCCATACGTGACATGTGAAGCCAATCCATTAGGCTCTTTGTTCTGCTCGAAATTCCAAGTCGAAAGCTATGTTTTGGGAGCTTCCAGTATAACCGATCATCTTCATTCGGTATTAAGAATTGTTCGCGCCTGTGTTCGGACTCCGCGCCGCGCAGAAAAGAAATGTGTGATTAGGTCGAGAAACCAGTAGTGTGCAACTGAGCGAGCTACGGGACGGAAGCGTTGCCGTGCTCGTTGTGCAAAAATAATGAGAAACAAATAAAGAGTTTAAATTACAGTCCATTGTTTGAAATTGTGTTTATTGAACTGAGAGTTGCCTCGACATTAGTGGTCCGACCAATCCGGAGATTGACCATCGACCTATGGTGTTGTGTGAATGTGCAAAACTTGGATTACTCGTGAATTGACCGTTGTGAAGTACTTCGGATTCAGAGGTGAGAGCAATTTCCCCTTTTTTTTTATTGATAAAAAATGTCAGTTTCGAAACTTAAAAAAGACGAGTTAAAATTCGTCGCTGAAGAGTTAGGGTTAGATGTGCCTGAAAGGGCAAAGAAACCAGAAATAATGAGTTTAATTGAGAATAGTGATATTTACAAAAATGACTTAGATGCAGTGAAAGGTGTAATAAATGAGGTAATTGAAGACAGAAAAAACCAGACTCTGAACGAAGAGTTAAAACTTGAGCAAATTAAATTATTGCAATTGGAAAAACAACTCGAGCTC
>JAXGGA010003782.1:0-97266 GCA_038373865.1 Uloborus plumipes
CCTGCCCCCTTCTTTCTCCTTTTTAAAAGCATAATAGAACAGCGCCGTAGTTAAGGCAAGGCCGTATCCAGAAAAAAATTTCGGGAGGGGCCCAGTTTTGCACATTGCCCAAACACACATACATTTTTGTGTGTGTTATGAGTCTAATTTCTAGCTGCCCCCCCCCCCCCCACGATGTTTGATGTGTGTGTGTGTGTTTTTTCATTTCTTTATTCTTATTATTTTCTTGAACTGACCTTTATTGGGGGTAGGGGTATCAAGAGAGATATGCAATGAGAACTTTTTTAAGTGGGGTAGAATATCCGTAATTTTAGGGGGTCCGGGGGTTTCTCCCCCGGGCAAATTTTTGAAAAAAAGTTTTAAAATTCTGCATTTTGAGGCCTTATATGGGGCAATTGGGACTTCAAAAACATGTTGGAAAAGTAGGCAAACAACAATCTCATAAATTTTCTGCATTCTTTGCAAATTAAGATTAATCAAAGCATGAAAAAATGTTTAGTTTAACAAACGATTAACATTAAGCGACAGAGAGGAAGGACAAGGGAGGAGAAAAGATTAACACATTATCACTTGCTTACATCGGTTTTCACTATAGTTACATAGTAGTTTTTGATCAGTTCCCCAACTCACCGACAGACACAGCACTTAGTAACATAAAATAACCAATAGCATAAAACACATAAAATTCTTTAAAAGAAATAGTGTAGAGATTTAAAAAATAATTAACGAGAGAGTAACATTCTGGCCATTTAGTTAATTCATAGTTTAATTATTTGATAAGAAATAGGATTGAAGCACTTTTAAAGGAGTTTCAAAAAGGTATTTAATGATTTTCAAAGACTCTAGAACAGTTAAAATTCTTTAAAGCATTTCATTTGCACTTTCCAGTCTCTGACGTTTTAATAGTTGATTGGACAGTCTTACGAAATTGTTAAAACTTTGAAAGACACATCTTTTAAAGATTAAAAATAGATATTAAAAAATACTTATAACGACAATTTCTTTTTCAATCACTAGTACTGCAGAAAACGAAAAAGAATACAGGTAGGGTAATATTTTTTCTCGTGCTTAACATATTAATAAAGGAATCAATTACAAAGTAACTTCTAAAATACTGAATTAGGTATTTAATGAATAGTCAGAAATGAAACATGTGAGTCACAAAAAATTATTTTTGAAAATATGCTACAAAAAATGCTGGAATATGATTTTTGCATTACGCAGAATATTTTTTTAATCAAGGAGCTGAGTTTCGCGCAACTTGATGCAAACCTCCCCCCCCCCCATTTGTGTTAGAAACTTTAAAATTCAAGGTTTACAGCTACATTTAACAAAGTTTTCAAGGTTTTTAAGCATTTGTAAATGGAATTTTTTTTAAGTAACTTTTGTCTAAGATTGGTGAGCGTCCAACAAAGCAGAGGGTCTGTGAACGTATCTGTTTTTGTGTGGTCTTGTTGATTGAAGACATGTTTAGCTATTAAAATCCCTCGAGGGTTACAAATGCTTATAAATGGGGACCAACAAAGTACCCTCTTAATTGAATCAGGGCGGTGAGAAGCAATCTCAGCCTAGTCAAAAACTAGGGGCCCGGCGATTAGGAGGTAAAAATCAGAGTGGTGTAAGTTTTATAAGTGTTATGGGGGTGGGCGGGGGCGCTGATCAAACTGACAAGTAGCTTGCCTTGAGCCAGAATTTTTTTTGCTTTTTTAAACTTAAAAAAAGGAAAACTTTTTTTTCTGTTTTACATCATAAAACATTTCGGGTTTCGCGGGGGGCCTGGGCTCGTCGGGCCCCCCGGGCCCCCCCTCTGGATACGGCCTTGAGTTAAGGGGTGGGTTTTTAGGGAATTTTTCGAAAATCTTCCATAAAAATGCTTTTTTAACCCCCTCTTTGCCTAAAATTAACATTATTACTATTTTATTTTTATTTTTCTTATTTTCTTACCAATTTCATTTGAAAACTGAAATTATCATTGATCGCTCAAGTTTATTGATTCATCTGCAGTATTTATCTTTATTGTGTTTTTGCTGACATGATTTCATACACAACAATGCACCTGTTCAACTGGGGCAAAGATACTTTGTACGCATCAGAATTTTCCCCTTCATTGGAAAGATATGTTATTATTTTATTTTTCATGTTAATGCCCTTAAACATCCACTGTAACAAAAAACAATAGAATAGTACTTGAAATCAAATTTTATTTGTTATGTAAGTTTCACGAGAACCGTATTGGTAAAATCTTCCATGAAACAACAGTCTGGTTACGGCCCCGTAATTGAATACCGGATTTCTATTACGGGGTTACATAAGGTATGGGGTTATGAGGCAAGGTTTTATGATACATTTAGAAGTTGCTGGTTTGTTTTGCAGTTGCTTTTGGTAATCTTGAGACATTCATTAAAAACTTGATGAAGTTCCCCGTTTCATCAACCTCAACGTTGTTTTGTACATTTACATTTTCTTCAAAAAACATTATTATTGTTATTTGATTTGTATTACTTTACTTTTCCTCCAAAAATGTACTCATGAATGGTAAACGTAGAGGTTCACCCTGCAGCAAAAATAGAGCACGGTAAAAATCAGAAAGTTGAGACTTCAAGTCAATACACTTAACAGCAAAAGAAATATTTCTAAGGTTTTACAAAAAAAAGATTTCAGTTGTGTTTTATGCATAGTTTGTTTTTAAGATAAAAAGAATGACTGTTTTGTAATTTATGGTTATTTTTGTTCATGTTTTAAATCAAATCCAATAGGGAGAATTTCGTTTTTGACAGTGACACTGTTGAGGATCTACAAAAGCTTAAATCTGTACCTCAGAACCAGACTAACGTAAGTCCATTTTCGTCATTTTTCGGTAGCGGGGAAAAACTATTGTCGAATACATCTTTTTTCCCCTCTACTGAAAAATGACAAAAATGGACTTACGTTAGTCCAAGGCTTCACTAGATAGCGTTTTATACAGGCTGCTTCATTACTCAAAACATCAATGGTAAAGATTTGCCCGCTAGAGAGCTCTGAATGATGTGTTTGTTTACATTTATTAGCACATTGTTTCTGCTGTAAAAAGTGATGTTCATCCTATCTTTAAGGGTTAAAAAATATTGATATAGTTAACTGAAGTGGAGTACAGAGTGAATGGATGCCGAAGGCCCTCTTAGTACTGCTTTTTAGGGGAAATAAATTCCCTTTTCAGGTAAAGTCGGTCGCAACTCATGATTCAGTCATACGACATTCATTCATTGTTTACTTTCTTCGAATTAGCAACATATAGCAATGGCGTTCAATTTTGACATCTCTGCATTAATAAAATATACGCTTTTCTTCGCAGCCGATAAATAAAAATGTAGCAATGAAATAATATTGTTCTATTTACTATTTTGTTTCATTATTGTTACTCACACGATCTTAATTGCTACGCAAAAGCTCAGATGTTCATTTTGATAGCTTTTACCCATCAGAGCGATAAATGGCGAATCTATTCGTAGAGACATTTCATTTTGATGCCCCAGAATGAAATGTACACTAATGAAGCGATGGTGTTCAACGGAAAGACGATTGACAACAAAACATATTAATTTCTTTAGTAAAAACGAAATGAACATATATAATCGTTTGGTACTAAAGAGCAATACAAGAACGAAAAAAATAAACAAAACTACAATATTACGACGACCAACTGTAAAATTTTGTTTTCATTTACACAGCATTAAAAGGTAATGTTCTTTTTATGTTAAATTTCACACATTGATAATATTTCGATAATTGGGAATCTGGTGTGGTTGCCAAATTTTTGGCGATAATTACTTTATTTTGTTGCTCTTTAGTTTATGTTTGCGAAGGAAGTATTTCCCTCGCTCATAAATTGGACACAAAGATTTAACGCCAATAGTGAAAGATAACCAGACTTCCAATCACCGAAATCTTCCCTTTTTTGTTTCTAAATTCACACATACGTTTATTACTTGAAAGTAAAATAATGGGCCAACTGAAAAAAGCTGCGAAATAATGTGAGAATTCTTATTAAAAAACTCGCCAAATCAGCTTCAAAAGCTCCATTAGCATGTAACATAATAAGTTTAATAAATATATCGAGCCATTATTATCATTGAAATTTAAATTAAAATGCAAAATAAGAGAAAAGAAGCAATCATGAAGACGATGCAAGCTTAAAATTTTAATCTTCGCTTAGGTGGTAAGAAAATACATAGCCAAGTTAAAAAACGTACCTATAACTGAAACGTACATACTACCAAAGATCTCGGTTATTGAAATATTCTCAAAAGCTTTACGGAGAACTTCCATTAAAATGTAAAAAAATCGCCAAATAAATTAATTTGACCATCTAAACTCATCAAAAGTTTTGATGGAACTATCGTTCCAAAATCGCCATTTATCGCTATGCGTTGCCAGTGTCGTTTCATAGTTAATTAATAATTAGAATCAATTAAAATGAAAAATAATTCGCTAACTAATTAAAATAAGCCGCTAAAATGCAGAATAAACCAACAAATCGAACGAGCTATTAAATGACGTTAAAATATAATAAAATAGAATTGAATGCCAAATTGTAAAATTGTCGCCAACAAATTAAATTTTAATTTTGTCTTTTATTATCTGATTTGTTTATAATGTTAGTTACCACAAAATTCGATAGATGTCGCTAGGCGACATGTATCCGTTTTTATCCCAAAGATTTTGATCAAATGAAGCAGCCTGTATAAAACGCTATCTAGTGAAGCCTTGGTTAGTCTGGTTCTGAGGTACAGAAATATTAACAATGAATTTGTTAAAATTAAAAATGACATTTTTTGCCTTTGTATTTGCATTGGAAAAACAAAACAAAAAATTATTTATTGTTTCATTTTGAATTTTTATGCTTTTTTTTTTTTTTTTTTGCAACAGAATGATATTTTTGTGAACTAATTTTTAGCCTCATTTCCCATTAAAAATAAAAGAAAGACAAAAAAAGCATTAAAAGTGGCTTAATGTATCTAAAAAATATCGCCAAGTCCCCCCCAAAAAAAAGTCAAAAAGAAATAAAAAAGTAAAATATTGTAAAATTAACAATTGGAAAGTAGGGTACTGAGATGGGGAATTTGTGTGTCGGTCAGTCTGTCTGTCACCCCTAATAACTTTTGAATGAACTGTCCAATTTGAACGAACTTTCTTTTGTTGGAAAAATCTCGGCAAGATCACCTCATTCCGATATTTCACTTTTTAATTTGAACAATTTTTGTTCAATTTTGAACCATTCAAAGAATCTTAACATTAGTGCCTATATGGAAATTTATGTTGAATGTTGATCCTGAACTTAAAGGCGGATTTCCTTCAAACTAACTTTGTAAGAAAATGATTTTGATAAATAATGAATGTAAAGTACTTTTCTGAATAATCTGCTGTGAGAGACTGATTCCGACTCTGCAAACATGCAGAAATGCAGGCTCAGAACAAAAATGAATTACTGTGCAGACAATTTTTTATTTATTTATTTTGTTTTACATTTTATTTATTATTACTTTTATGGCAGATGATTTTTTTTTTTTTTTTAACAAAAATTTTTGACTAACGGGAACATTTTTTTTATTTATATTTAACAACTGTCATCGGATTAAAAATGAAATTCAAGACCTTTTATTAACAAATGATTTTTTTTCTTTCTTTGATAAAATGTGCTTTGACTTTTTTTTTTTGAAAATGATTGAGAATTTTTTTTTTTTTATGGAAGAACTATAACTGTTACATTCCTTAAACGGTGCTACAACTTTATTTTTTCGTTTATTTGCTTTTTACGTGTCTATTTCATCTGATGAAAGGGGCTCATTTTGTTTTTAGAAATCAGCTTTAAGTGCTAAAAAGTTATGTTTGACATAATTTTCAGTCTCAGATAATCAAGAGAATATTAAACAAATGCTGATGTCGATGTATGGGAAAGTAGGCTCATTTAGTTCTTGACAGAACTTCTTGTTTTGACTTATTAGTTCAACAAAATGTCAGCAAATCATGTTCAGATCATTGTAATTTACCAAATATATTAAATTCAATTTTTTTAAACATGTAAGTCCTTTTAAGATACAGAAAAAAACCCATCAAAAATCATTCATTTGAATCATTTTTCAGGTATTGGATTAAAATAATTAAAGTTTATGCATTGGAATGGACTGACATGAATGTTCTGAGTCCATTTATTGCATTAAATATGACTATATTTTAAAAGAAAAAAAAAAAAACAATTTCCACTTTGCTTACATAAAGTTATTGAATAATGCATTACGAATGAAATGATTTACCTAATTTTTCCAATAAAACAAGTTCATATTTAAATTTTTTTGAGAAGTTGTTATTTTCATGGAGTTGTCCATAGCTATATGTACATTAAAGATTCTTTCATAATTTTTCTTTTTAGCGAAATACTGGAATTTCTGAAGGCGAAAGGCATTCCTGTGGACGAAAACATATTCAATGCGCTCATCAAAGGATACATAAACTCTGGGTCAGTGTCTAATATCACCCCTTGTATTGTCATACTTTAGATTGTTAGGATTTGTTTTGAAATAGCTATTCTCGGGACTTATTATTTTTCTTTTTCAGTGACTTTGATGGTGCTGAAAATATCTTAGAAGTCATGAAGTATGATAATTATTTTTTTCTTTTTTACTCTATTTTTGTGTCATTGATTAACATTGCTTTCTATTGTCCTTGAAAAATTTTAAATTTGCATTGGAATACAGTCAAACCTGTCTGTCTCGAATTTCGCAGAACGGAAGAAAAATTCGAGATACGGAGGTTTCGAGACACAGCGGTTGTGATAGAATTTGCAAAAATAAGCAATTGGAACAAAGTCAAATACTTAATAGATTGTTTTGCTTTGATATTGTTGAATGTTTTACTGTACGACATGTTGTGAGTCCGCATTTTACTAACTGTGATGACTGTATCTAAAGCAAGTGAATGCATATCTTTAAGTACGAACATAGTCGTTGAATGATTGTGCAGAAGATGATTTTTGTCTGATATACTATGGAAAAAGTTATACTATTGATAAAGGTGGCTGGAGATGAAATTCAAAAATGAGAGTCGTCAAAATTCGAGATATAGAGGTTTTCCCGAAAACCCATTCAAGATTAACATGAGAAATAACATTAAATTTATGCTGTAAAAGCAGGGTATTGAAAAATTTCGACATGGAGAGTTTTTCGAGGTACTCAGGTTCGAGATAAACAGGTTCGACCGTACGAGTATGCACTTTAATTAGCTAGAAAAGAATTTTAAATTTTTAAGCTTTGTTTACGAAAAAATGCATACCATGATGAATGTGCTATCTATCTCTGAGTTGGAGGGCTGAAGTAGGGAAAGTGGAATTCAATTTTTGAATATGTCGAAGGTTTCCGTATTCGGAGTGTCCGCAATTTCGACGCTGTGAAGTCTTGAAAATTTGTTGGAAAGTTTCGGGTATTTTCTCATGAATTTGCAATTCCAAATTGAGTTTTGAATAGGACACTCAATTTTCAGGTAGCTTGTCGTGTTTTCCCGACTCGTACTTGCCGAATCCTGAAAGATTCGATTTTCGGAATTATAGAATGGGACATTTTTCGACCGAAAGTCGTTCAATGGAGCTGTTTATTCATTAGCATTTTCATGCAAAGGATTTGAATCAAACAAACTTTCACATAACTATTGACTATGTTTTATGTTTATAAGTTAATGCATGAACTCGATCCAGCACTCAAGTGCATAATTATGGCTCTCCCAAATGATGTGCTTTATCATTTGAACTAGTGCTGCGACATCCATTGATGGCGATGTTTTGGAAACATCAATGTTTTTGTAAGAACATCCATGTTTGAGGGTTGATGTTTTCCCAACAACGATGTTTTGGATTCGATGTTGTTCTCGATGTCGATGTTTTATATTCCAGCAAACAAAAAAATACCATAAGCATACTTATTAAAAAGTTTTCATCATGAATCAGAAGTTGCAATGTTAACCTCATTGGAAAAAAAAATATATATGATTATTATGGATGCGTTACTCTCAAGGTTTCTAAAACATCTCTAATTTGCTGTCACAGTTTTATTTATTTATTTTTTTATGTCTTTGAATGATCCTTGTTTCGCATTCAATGTTTTTTTTTTTTTCCATTTTTTAATGTACTTTTTACATTTGAGCCAAAAAAAAAAAAAAAAAAAATAGAAATTATGCAATAAAAATGATTCATCTTTCTTCAACCACTAGTTGCAATGTCTACCAAATTGAAAAAAAAAAGTTTTTTTTTTCATAACTAACGATTTACTGTCGATGATTTCTAAATATCCTCGTTTTGCATGTGGTATTTTTTTCAATAATGTTTTATATTTCAGCAAAAAAAAAGTTATATAAAAATAAGCTACAAAAAAAAGTTACACAGTTAATCAACAGTTGCAGTATATATCTCACTGAAAAAAGTTTTCTCGATTGACATCGATATCTCTCGGTTGATATTTTACCAGGAGACAAAAGATATATCTAATTGAGTGATATAAAGAGGGGCTTGTAATGAGGATACATTCAAATGTGTTACAAGCAATTAAATAAAGATTGATGTTTTGAAGCATCGATGTTTTTTGCTCGATGTTTCAATACCATCGATGTCCTTATTTTCGCACATCAATGTCTTGAAACATCGACGTTTCGCCTTCAATGTCGCACCCCTAATTTGAACTGTGTGCAGGTCTTCGAACCTGTCCCCCAACGCAGACTCGCACACTGCCCTGGCCTGTGGCTATGCCAGGAAGGGGGACCTCCGGAGAATGAGGGACCACGTGCGGGCCCAAGGCAGGGCGTCCCTCACCGACAAGCACCTGCTGCAAGTGATAGACGCCCTGGCCGTCTCGGGACATCCGGAGGCCATAGACGAGGTGAGTCGGCTAATAATTGGACTGTTTATTTCAGAAAAGCAGCAGGCTCTAAAGGTTTGACGATGCATTTTTGTCCCTATTTAAAACAATTTCGGTAATTGTTATAACATTTTAAATGTAAAAATATGCGTATTTGGATATACAACTTTCAAAACAAGCATAACATCTTTCATTTGGAATCCTCTGGACTACCGCAATTCAGAATGACGGAAATTTCCGATTGATGGAATTTATGAATGAAAAATCGCTAATGCGAAACTGAATGTGAAATAAGTAAGGGGGTCATCGATGCGATATTCAAGCATAAATAGGTAATCTGTGGACATTTTGTGGAATTTACATCCCCAACCCCTTTAAACTACCCTTGGTCACTGAAAGGGGGGGAGGGGAGTCATGACTACCATGACAAACCCTGCAGATATGTGCTTGTTAGGGTTACAGATATTGTTAGTGACTGGGTAGATATTTAGCAATGCAGTATAACATCATTAATTTGGAATCGTCCGGACTACCACAATTCCGAATGATGTAAATTTCCGAATGACAGAATTTATGAATAAAAAATTGCCAATACGAAACTAAATGAAATAAGTGATATTTTATCAAAATAATAATAATAATAGCATTTTGTAATGTGAATTTTAAGATTGAAAAACTAATTTTAAATGACTATTTAAAAGAAATCAAGATTTTGAACGGTAGCACCATCTGTTGTTATCTCCGGAAAACAATAACAACAAAGATTAATTTTACTTATAAGGTTAATGAATCATTATAGCTATACACAACATAGACCTTACAAAACAAATGAGAAAATACGAGCAAATCAATGATAGTTTTTGGTTACTTTTCCAAACTATTTCCAAAGCTTTGTAATCCTGATTAAATAATTTAATGTGATGATATATTTGTTTTCTTAAAATTAAAAATTTTTGTCTGTTGACGGGTTTCTGTACTAAACGATTCAATTATCTTCTTGGGTGTTCTCTCTCTTTGAAAGATGCATGCATGAAAATCCTAATAATATTGTTTCCAAGAAGAATAGTGCAAAAATTTGCCTGACCCGCAAAGTTTGTTTTCTTTTAATTTTTCTAGTGTAATTAAGGCCTGTCGTTTGGGCAATTGGGGGGGGGGTCGCCCCCTCCCTGGCTTTTGGTTTTCGTTGTTTTTTGGTGGAAGTTGCACTCGATATACCTCCCCCCCCCCCATCCCAGGAAAAAAATTAAATGACGATGAGTGTTTTTCCATTTATATGAAAACAGTTGCTCATTTACTTTACTTCTGGGAAAATCTATGAACTACCAGAAAGTCGCACTCATAGCCCATCTGAATTTTTCTCACAAAAGTTATTTGAAAAATTTTATATCAAAATTCCACAACTCAAGGACCAGTTAATGATGTATACTTAAAGGGGTAAAATAACAGAGTTTTAAGCTAATTGGAAACCAGGCAAGTTAGATTATTTTAAAATGTCTCTCATTGTTTTCATGCAACTGCTTTGCCCTAGAAATGTGTTCAATATTTGTAGGTAAAAAATAAAAGTAAGAATCTATATTTTTTATTATTATTTTTTTTTATTGATTTATTATTTTAAAACTAACACTTTAACAATCACTCTTCTGGGTAACATTTCTGTTTATATATATTTATTATTTTTTTTAAATGGTACTCGTTATGTAGCGTTAAATTAAGAGATAAGAGTTATATATATATATATATAATATATATATATATATATATATATATATATATATATATATATATATATATATATATATATATATATATATTAACATAAACAAAGTAGTTGAAGAATCAAATGGAACAGAAAAATAAACTTCACCACACAGGTCAAAAGGCGCCTATGGCAGCTCTTTGAAACTGGTAGCAGACATATTTATAAATAGAAGTATAAAATCTTGTGAAAAATCTGTTAAAAACTGAAGTAAAGATAAAATTCCCAAAAGACCCTGGGGCCTTCATCAGGGGGACCCCCCTAGGGTAGGGAAAAGTGGAGTGAGATGTTTCTAGCAAGTTGCAGGCAAATCGCCTAAAAAGTTGCAACTTTTAGCCCCCGACATCTCACAAACAAGCAGTAGGTCACTGGAAGTCCAATTCATTTATGCATATACACGAGAGAATACAATTCAAAAGACACTATATATAATCAATAAAATTCAAATAGAACAGATGACATGAAATTACAATAAATACAAAAAAAGAACTTTCAATCAACAATGTAAGAACTACCAACCTGAGGCCTTTTCAATGCGCTACTGATAAGACTGTTGGTCAAATTCGCGGGGTAGCAGTTTTCAGTTAAAGTTACAATTAATTGTCTTATTGCTGAGTCTAGATTTGAATTATTGTTGCAAATTTTTTTGTATCGGGAAATTTGGGAGATGATAATGTTCTTGAAAACCTTTTTACTTAGACAACTGTGAAAATGGATAAGTGAGTGCACTTTAAAGTTGAAATCTTTACGTTTGTCATATAGTGCTAGATTGACATCTTTATCTTCTAATTTAATATAAATGTCGAGAAAAGAAGCAGTGTTGTTACTATTTGTTTGTTTAAGCAAAAGCTCTTTTGGATAAATATCCTTGTAGAGATTATGGAAGTTACTGTTGTTAAAAATAATGATGTCATCAATGTACCTGAAGGCCTCAAGGTCATTATCGACTAGAAAATTTGACTCATAAATATGAAGAAAAACGTTTGCAAAGGCACTGGAAAAAGATGTACCCATGGGAATACCGTTAATTTGCTTGTAAAAATTAGAACCATTAAAAAGATAGTTTTCGAAAACACAGAATTTAACTAAATTTAACCAGTAGCTTCTTTTTGACCCTATGCAGTATTCATACTTTTCGTAGAGTTTATTAGAAATGTCTAAGATTAGATGATGGGGAATATTTGTAAAGAGATTTTCGAAGTCAAAAGTGTTGATACTGTAAATGTTGTTATTACGATTATTTAAAAAGTTCAAAACCTTTTGGTTATTTAAAATAATTAAGTTTTTTTCTTCAGCAATTTTTTCCAAAATATTTTTAAGTTTTTCGAAGAAAATATAGCCGGCTCTCACGTTATAAGAATGAGTCCCACTTGTGACAAACCTGAATTTAACTGGATTTTTATGAAATTTAACTGTGATGAAAAGGAAAGGAAACTTGAAATTAAGATGTTTTGAAGTTTTTGATACTCATGTTAAGATTTTTATCGATAAAATTGCAAAGATCTTTACGGTGAGAACTAGACATGTTTATTTTAAAAATCGCGTACAAGTATAGTTGGCCCATTGAAGGCTTTGTCGAATGGAAAAAGAAAATACTTCATGAATTTACTTATAGTTACAGCTTATATAATTTTCACCGTAAAGATCTTTGCAATTTTATCGATAAAAATCTTAACATGAGTATCAAAAACTTCAAAAAATCCTTTACTATCACTACAGTCGACAAAGCAAGCAATAACTTTGCAATCATGTGTAAATTTCTTTACAAACAGCTACTTTTAAATGAATATTCCAATATCAACACCTATACTATGATTACTGAAACAGAATCCAGCCTCAAGAAAAGGTTACTCGCATTTGATAAAATCTTAAATACAAAACATATTAATTTCAAGTTTCCTTTCCTTTTCATCACAGTTAAATTTCATAAAAATCCAGTTAAATTCAGGTTTGTCACAAGTGGGACTCATTCTTATAACGTGAGAGCCGGCTATATTTTCTTCGAAAAACTTAAAAATATTTTGGAAAAAATTGCTGAAGAAAAAAACTTAATTATTTTAAATAACCAAAAGGTTTTGAACTTTTTAAATAATCGTAATAACAACATTTACAGTATCAACACTTTTGACTTCGAAAATCTCTTTACAAATATTCCCCATCATCTAATCTTAGACATTTCTAATAAACTCTACGAAAAGTATGAATACTGCATAGGGTCAAAAAGAAGCTACTGGTTAAATTTAGTTAAATTCTGTGTTTTCGAAAACTATCTTTTTAATGGTTCTAATTTTTACAAGCAAATTAACGGTATTCCCATGGGTACATCTTTTTCCAGTGCCTTTGCAAACGTTTTTCTTCATATTTATGAGTCAAATTTTCTAGTCGATAATGACCTTGAGGCCTTCAGGTACATTGATGACATCATTATTTTTAACAACAGTAACTTCCATAATCTCTACAAGGATATTTATCCAAAAGAGCTTTTGCTTAAACAAACAAATAGTAACAACACTACTTCTTTTCTCGACATTTATATTAAATTAGAAGATAAAGATGTCAATCTAGCACTATATGACAAACGTAAAGATTTCAACTTTAAAGTGCACTCACTTATCCATTTTCACAGTTGTCTAAGTAAAAAGGTTTTCAAGAACATTATCATCTCCCAAATTTCCCGATACAAAAAAATTTGCAACAATAATTCAAATCTAGACTCAGCAATAAGACAATTAATTGTAACTTTAACTGAAAACTGCTACCCCGCGAATTTGACCAACAGTCTTATCAGTAGCGCATTGAAAAGGCCTCAGGTTGGTAGTTCTTACATTGTTGATTGAAAGTTCTTTTTTTGTATTTATTGTAATTTCATGTCATCTGTTCTATTTGAATTTTATTGATTATATATAGTGTCTTTTGAATTGTATTCTCTCGTATATATGCATAAATGAATTGGACTTCCAGTGACCTACTGCTTGTTTGTGAGATGTCGGGGGCTAAAAGTTGCAACTTTTTAGGCGATTTGCCTGCAACTTGCTAGAAACATCTCACTCCATTTTTCCCTACCCTAGGGGGGTCCCCCTGATGAAGGCCCCAGGGTCTTTTGGGAATTTTATCTTTACTTCAGTTTTTAACAGATTTTTCACAAGATTTTATACTTCTATTTATAAATATATATATATATATAAAGAATATAATGTTTTTAACCTTAAATTATAATTCTGGGCCTAAGTAATAGACTCTGTGTAGGTAAAATGTCTCTCTCCTGCCATTTTATATGCCTGGAGAGCATTGTTGAAGTTGTAATCTTGTTAAAAGTTATTCCTTTATTTTACTCTTAATAAGCTGCACAAAGGAACTCTGTGTGCATTTCGGTTTTTTTTTTTTTTTTCTTCTTAAAAAAAATTCAGAGAGTGAGATACTTTATTAGCCCATTAATGCCTAGCGTCCCTTTTTAGGGACAGTCTAAAAAATGGGTCTCCCAAAAATGACCATTTCAACCAAATAATAGTGAGTCATTCCATAGAAATGTCAACCTCAACCGAAGAAAAAAAATATCGAAGTGAAAAAAGTATCAAAAAATAAGTAAATAAATAATAAAATAAAAATAATACTGCATAAGAAGTTTTAAAAAATTGAAAAAGTATTGTAATTATTACTGAGATTAGCCATAATAAATAGTTTGTAGTGAGTTTACTGCTTGTTATTTGATGGTTACGTCAGTCACACTCCATCTTGAGTAAAAGTGATACTTAAGACTGAAAAAAATTGAGATTTAATAAACGTGTTTTATGTTTTTAAAAGCCAACTTTACACATTTTTCAAATATATCATTCAATTTTTAACACTTGCTTAACTTTGAGAAATGTTTGCCTCACAACATGAGCATTCATTTTCAGGGTTGTGAAAATGTTACGTTAGTCACGCCGCTATTTTGGTTGAAAAAATACCTACTATCAGTCATTTTGTTTTAAAGTCTTAGCAGAAATGATACATAGATACCATGTCCTTTGTAAATCTACCAGCATAACTAAAAATATTTTTTATCCTTTAAGTTACACATAAAAACAGTTACAAAATCAGCTCTGAATGTTACGTTAGTCACTATGGAATGACCCTAGTGTTCAATTATTACTTTGGTATTGTTTCAATGCATTATTTTCAGATTGCAGCGCATAACCACCTGTAGCCGTTTTAATATGATCTTTATCAAAAATGACATTGTTCACAATCTCAAGAAAAAAAACTAAGTTTTCAAAGTTATTCCCAGCTTCCCAGTTTACGTTAATTAATTGATGATTTTATTTCTTCTTATAAATGTGTTTTTAAATATTATATCGTAGGCATAAAAAAAATTTAGTAAACAAGGTGTGCTGTGCACCCTCTGGTGTCTATCGTAACCTTTTAGGGATGATTTTTCTTTCCTCAATAAAAAAAAATTTTCTTAGATGATATTTTTTAAATTATTTTTCCTGGCCCATTAAACAGTATTTGTAACCAGTATGCAATATTTCTTTGGGGAAAAAAATGTCAGGCATTAATGGGTTTTTGTATGTTAACTGCAATGACAAATACAGTGTTGTCGTCCAATGATCCAGGTGATGTCGGCGATGGGAGAGGGCAGCGCCTACAGGCAAGATTTCATCAATGCCGCCATCAACCTGGTCCACAAAAGTCAGGACGATGTGGCCTTCCGGCTGGTGCTGGCCGCGTCCAGTCCGGCCTTCAACGTCGGCACCAACCTCGTGCTCAAGCAGATGCTGAAGAGTCGCAGGGTGAGTGAGAATCTATTTCAGACACAATAACGAGGCAGTGTGCTCATTTTATTTGACGCGTTGTACCCCAGTGATCCCAAAGCTGCACCGCCTGCTCCAAAACATGTTTTTTTTTTTGCTTATTTTGCGCCCAAGCTGCGCCGAAACGCTTTCGTTGTAAAAATTGCCTTTTTAATACCGATTAATAACCGAAATGTTTGGTTTGAATGCCCATATTTTAATTTCTGTTTTAGTCTCAATGTTTTAGATTCTTAAAATTGTCGGAAAATAGCTTCAGGATATCTGCATGCAATCTTTTTGCATCCTTTACTGGAATTGAACAGGAAGTGACATTTTTAAAAATTGGCATAAACTTAGAAAAAAGATGGTCAAAACAAAACGTTTAGCTTTTGTGCAGTCAACTGCATGTTTCAACTCTATTTAAGTTCTTTTTTGGACCTCAGCATTTATGACGCTGAAAATTTTGTGAAGCTAGAAAAATATTGTTCTTAGAATTGAATATAAAAAGGATGAGTTTTGTGAATACTTTGTTGAAGTATAATTACATGTACTCAAGAAAAATTTGTGAAACAATTTACAGTGTAATTCTTCCCAACATTAGTTTAAAAAATTTTTAAAACTTTGTACAGTTTTTTAATTATATTGTACTAGCTTTGGTTGGATCATTAATTGAAATTTACGGAGCTGCTCCGAAAGTACATTTGACTGCTCCAAAATGGCAATTTTTCTGCTCCGAAACGTGCTCCCAAACACTCTGGAGCCATTGGGATCACTGTACCAGAACAACTTGCGTGTGCCATAAAAGTTTTTTTTTAAAAAAAAAGGTCATTTCATTTGAATGCGCTTTAAAATCATTCAAAACAGCTGCTATAAAATAAAATACTTGTAAGAAATCAAAATTAGAGAGGAGAAGCAAAAACGAATTTTAAAGATGTAGGAATGGAAAAGAGAAATTAGAACACTACTTCAAACGCCTGTAACTTTTTTTCTGTTCGAGACAGAAGCGTGGATCCTCGACTGTGAGTCGAGATAAATCTGGGGTTAAAAATATCGCTCCATCTAATGATGCAAAACAAAACTGAGGAACCATTAGTTTAATTTTTATTGATGGTTTTGATGAGGAAAGTAGTGCCTCAAATGGAGCAAAGCCTTAAAAAAAGTAAGTTTCAAACGCAAATAACTCGCACTGCATTTAAGAGAGAGAATTAGAACAAATTGCATCAAATGCAGTAAAATTTTTCCTTTCCAATGACATTCATATGTGCAAGTAGTCTTTAACCCCAATATTCGGCGATTTATGTGAAAATGATCTTCAATTGGAACAAAAAAGAACTGCCCGTCGGACTTTGTTTCGAACCGGTGCCTAAACCTTTCTGGTGCAAAAAGGAACAAACCCTGAAATTTTGAGCAAAATCGGCCGGGTAGTGCTCGAGTTTTGCGCATTCAAGCAGACAGACGCTTTTTGAGACTTCATTCTATACTATGTAGCTCGAAAGCATGATTGGGTCACTCATTTAGCACTACTCCTGATTTTTAAAGAAAAATTTAAATAAAAAATGCTACTTGTAAAATTGAAATTTCACTGAAAAATAATTTTTTGAGATAATTTTCCGATACCAGCTCAATACTAAAATTAAACGTAGACAAACTTTTGACTGAAGAAACCATTTGAATATAAGAAAGGGGCTTTGTAGTAAAAATTGAAATTGAATTACAAAAGTAAAAAAAAAACACCTTTGAATCTAAGTAAGGGGACTTGTAAAAATTAAAATTTGTATTAAAAAAGTTTTTCTAACACATTAAGGATTTTTGATATTAATTGTGTTGGATTTATAAACATCTAATATCTTTTTACGAGCAATTCTTGTATATACATTTATTTATTTTTGGGATCTCGAAAACGGCTCTAACGATTTCAATAAAATTTTGTATTTTGATAGAGTTTCGGTTTCTGAGTTCAGCTACGTCGGCGTTTTTTCTGTAAAAACGCGAGTTTTCGCAAAAAATCCCCATTTTTTTTTTTTGTCCCTTCATTAAAAGTTTGACGAGCTGTCTTTCGCCATTTTCTTTATGATTACTCTTGTTGTTACTGTTTCATAGCAACCACGTTGTATTATAACAATGGATTTCATATTTAATCACATCAGCGTAAATTTAAATTTTTATGGTTTTTGGCTAACGAGTTTTGGCAACACGTTAGAATTACTATTGTTTTTGAAATTTAAAAGAGATCGACCAAAATAAGGTTAGAATTGGGTGTGGGCGGCCGTAGTCCGATCGGTAAGTCGTCGGACTCTTAACCGGAGGGTTCCGGGCCGATCATATAGAGGGAGCCCAGCCGATCGAAGATCCACCGTCTTCATTAATGGTGGCTGGGGGACGTTAAAATTGTTCGTGGTCGTAACATTCTCCAAGTGAAACGATACCTCTGGTTGGATGCTGGGCCAAGGGTTTGCTCGGCCCTTGGGCCTGGTTTAAAAATGAACAAAGCGCTCTTCAGGGCCCCATCCCGGTTAAACTACGAGTTGTGGTATGTATGGGGGGAACCTTGGAGTGTGAAGTCAAGTGAAAGTCGAAACCAACTGGAACCAAATGCGTACTGGAGAACAGGGGCTCTGCATCCATTCTCATCAACCCCTCCCGCGCTTTAGGCGCCAAATGAAATGAAATTGGGTGTGATTTTATGGTGAGCGTGGATTAAATAAGGTTGTGTTTTTTAAAACAAATTACGTCTGTTTTAAAAGCATAATTGCAACCAAAGGCTTAAAAATGCTTTTCAAGTTTATCTAAATAAGTACTTCGCATTTTAGAAAAAAAACACGAGTTTACAAACCTCTTTTTTTAACCGAGCGGGCTCGGTCCCCTGGTACTGCATAATTTATTTATTTTTTAATATTTAAAAAACATATTTTCAACAATTTTAATGACATTTGCAATTTTGTAAGGTGTACATGCATAATTGAAAACATATTTATCATTTAAGACACCACACATTATACTGCTGTGACAAAGTAAAGTGCAGTATTTTCACAAATGAGTTTTTGAGATAGTTGAAGAAACAGGTTTTAGATTCCGTACCAACAGTAATGTTTGCATTTGGTATTTTTTCATGTTTTGTTTTCAGTGAGATAAAATAGGCAAGCTTGTACAATAAAACTAAAAAAAAAGACAAAAATTAAAAAAAAGAAAAATTTGCTGTTATAACCCTTGCTTGCCACAGCAGAATAATGCACAGTAAGCATAGAAAAAAAATTTGTGAATTTTATTATAATTGCTCTCTTTTAATTTTGAAAGCTGAAAGCAATTGTTGCATGTTTTATATGAGCACAAACTTTTTTACACTGAATAAATACACTAAAAGTATTTTTTTCTAATTTACCATGTTTTCAACTATGTCTTTTGTAAACTCTAGTGTCCAAGTTCATTTCACTGTTAGCGTATTCCAGACTTTCCTGCTAATACCTGGTTTCACTGGTTGGATACCATATTGAACTTAGAATAATTTCTCAATGTTTCATGTATTTTGAGGTTCAGAAACATGTTATAATGCATGCTGTATGAATAAAAGCAGTTTTGTTTTGAATAAAGTTAATTGTTTTTCATAGAGGAATCCTATGCTCAATAATTACATTTTCCACAGCCCTAAGTACGGCATTAAGTGTTAGAAATTGACACTGCTGGGCAGGCAAGGAAAACACGCAGCTTACTTTATGTGTTCATCATCTGTTTTTATCCAAGAGATAAGCTGCTACTATTATGATATGTGATTGCTATGCATGGTGTATAAATGATACACTGAACCTTCGTAGTGATCATGTAAGAACGTATTTAGTTAGCTACAATTACAAAGCACATAACACAGCACTACACAAAGAGAGATGGGAGAGAAGACTTAAGAGAGTTCTATTAAGGAATCAAGCTGTTGTTTATGTTCTGAAGACAGCGCCGTTTGATGGACGAAGTCTGTTCAATGTACATTAGGGTGGTGCGAAAAAAACAAAGTTTTTATTTTCAAATCGTAATAGCGCGGAAAAGTTGCGATTGGTGAAGAGTTACAAAACAAAACAAAAATTTTTGAAATCGGATAATATCTTCCGTTCCCTCAATGAGCCTGAAATTTTGAAAAAATGAAAATTTTCATGCGTTTTTAGCAATTTTTTAAAATTTTTGTTTTAATGTTTTAGTTTAATGCTCTTGGACAAAAAAGTTACGTTTGGTGAAGCCTTCTGAAATTTTGAAAAATATATTGAAATCGAATAATACCTTCTGATCCAGGAACAAGCCAGAAAAACCAAAAAATTATAAAACTTCAGCTTTTTTTGGGGTGATGAAAAAAAATTTAAAAAAAAATGTTCTCATTTTTTTTTCTTTTTTACCCGGTATCATTGCGTAAAGCATTTTAAAAAGCACTATATTACTCTTAAACATTAATTTTTTTCTTGATTTTTCAGGTATCTTCTAAACATGCAAAACTACCATTTTTTACAACAATGAAACATTTTAAAATAATCGAAAGTTATAAAATATTTTCCAAAATTTCTACAATCCAGTACAAAAATCCACTAAATAAAACACCCACTCAAAAAAAAAGGCTAATTTTAATCACAAAACTATAAACAATTTTAATACCTAACTAATTATATACAGTTTCTTAATCCCCTTTTGTAGTCTGTGCCTTCTATAATTATGTTACCTAACTTAACTGACTACCCACAGAATCCTTTAACATTAATTTAATTAGAAACTAATTTTAAAATTAAAACTTCTTTAAAATTAAACCTAGTTAGGTTAGGTAGTGTATAGAATGAGACTGTAAAATGTAATTAAATATTCAGAAACTAACATATAATGAGGTAGGTATTAAAATAGTTTATCGTTTAGGGATAAAAAATATTGTTCATCTTATGAGTGAGTGTTTTGTTCAATGGATTTTCGTACTGAAAAAGTTAAACAAATTTAATAATTAGGTATGGGTATGAAGTTGTATGTAAATATTATGTAATATTTTTTTTCTGTTTAGCTCCCAGTTGTTTTTTAATGGCGGTTTTGTTTTTAATACGCTTTTACTAGTTTCACATGTGGGTTTGTCAGTATGTATGTAACTCTGAATAAAAGATAAAATTCACGTTCTTTAAAAATATAAAAGTGATATATTTAATACTCTTGTTAATACTAAAGGCTAAACTATATTATTACATGTTGATGTTATTGAATGCTATTATTAGTACTCAAGGCTAAACTATATTACATGTTGATGTATTATAAGGTGCATGTAAACTTATAATTTGAAATGGTTTAAAGCTTTATAGTTTGATTAACTCTAAAAGCGTATTTTTTAGTGTTTTAAACTTAAATTTAATTATTTATTTTAAAATAATATTGTGTATGAAAAATCAGAAATCAACAAAATCTAAAATTTGTTTTGTCTTCTACACTAATACATTCCTTATATTTATGGCTTTCATATGAAATGTGTTCCAAAATCATCACCGAGATGCTTATAGTAACCTTTTAGGCACAAGTTTCTCTGCAATCGTGTTTCAAATGTTCAATTGTCATGATAACATGTTTTAACATTTTTTGCATAAGGCTAATAGGGGTGTGTGGGGCAGTAGTGCCCTCTCCTTGTCAAATGCTTTCCAATCCTTAATTTTTGTTACACCTTGCCCCACTTTGCCTGGGACTGTGTTACTGTAGGCACCAAGATAACCTTAAAGCAAACTAAAAGCAACTAAAAAGCAAAAAATAATAGATAACATTTACATAAAATTTTTTACCCATACCTAATTATTAAATTTGTTTAACTTTTTCAGTACGAAAATCCATTGAACAAAACACTCACTCATAAGATGAACAATATTTTTTATCCCTAAACGATAAACTATTTTAATACCTACCTCATTATATGTTAGTTTCTGAATTTTTAATTGCATTTTGCAGTCTCATTCTATACACTACCTAACCTAACTAGGTTTAATTTTAAAGAAGTTTTAATTTTAAAATTAGTTTCTAATTAAATTATTGTTAAAGGATTCTGTGGGTAGTCAGTTAAGTTAGGTAACATAATTATAGAAGGCACAGACTACAAAAGGGGATTAAGAAACTGTATATAATTAGTTAGGTATTTAAATTGTTTATAGTTTAGTGATTAAAATTAGCGTTTATTTTAGGAGTGGGTGTTTTATTTAGTGGATTTTTGTACTGGGTTGCAGAAATTTTGGAAAATATTTTATAAATTTCGATTATTTGAAAATGTTTCATTGTTGTAAAAAATGGTAGTTTTGCATGTTTAGAAGATACCTGAAAAATCAAGAAAAAAATTAATGTTTAAGAGTAATATACTGCTTTTTAAAAGGCTTTACGCTATGATACCGGGTAAAAACGACAAAAAAAATGAGAACATATTTTTTTTAATTTATTTTCATCACCCCAAAAAAAACTGAACTTTTATAATTTTTTGGTTTTTCTGGCTTGCTCCTGTATCAGAAGGTATTATTCGATTTCAATATGTTTTTCAAAATTTCAGAAGGCTTCACCAAACGTAACTTTTCCGTCCAAGAGCATTAAATAAAACATTAAAACAAAAATTTTAAAAAATCGCTAAAAACACATGAAAATTTTCATTTTTTCAAAATTTCAGGCTCGTTGCGGGAACGGAAGATATTATCCGATTTCAAAAATTTTTGTTTTGTTTCGTAACTCTTCACCAATCGCAACTTTTCCGCACTATTACGATTCGAAAATAAAAATTTTGTTTTTTTCGCTCCACCCTAATTTACATATTCCAACATTAAGGGCCGCTGTTTTTACTTTGTTCTTTATTTTGTTTCTGAAGAATAATAGCTATCAGCTAGGTTCTAAAAGTATCATTAAGCTCTAGAGCATTGAAATCACACATAGGCAGGCAGAGCAGGTCCAAGATAGCGAAGTAATTGAAGCTTAAGCTATAAATGAAGTATGTTTTATTTTTAGAACAGCATATTCTAAAACTAAAATATATTTTTTAAAATGATTTTGATTGATGTTTTTTTTATTTATTTTTTTAAATCAATTTAAATCCCTTTCTCATTTGTACCATTTCATTTCAGCCCGTGGAGTCGATCATCGAGTACAGCGACGTCATTTTCAAGAAGGGTCTGAATGACATCATCCTCCTGAATTTAGCCAGAGCAGCCATCGACTACGAAATGATGGGTGAGTCCTGTTTCTTGAAATCAAGAAGGAAATGAATTGCTCTACGAAAGCAATTAACCTGATAAAATGTTTATTGGAGGCATGAATGCATATTTTACTGTTGGAAAAGAAATTCCCCATTCCAATAATAAATTGTTATCAGTTTATGTTTTGCATTGTTAGAAAAAATTGGTCATTAGTCGCATTTTGCGACCAAAATTGTTAATTTGACGGCTATATTTTTGACCCTAGATGTTTGGATCACTAGACCCTAGATGGATCACTCACCCTAGAATTTTGGATCACACTGAATCTTTTCCGTCACGATTCAGTGTGATTAAGGCGTGAGATTGACTAAAACGATACATTTTTTCAAGGTTTTCCAATATGCAATCAATTTTGCCTTTAAAAAAAATCTTTTTTTTTTTTTTGTATAGAAGACAATATGCTACAAAGTACTCTATCGGCAGTGAGTGACTTACAGCACTGTAGAAAGGGTGTATCGAAAAAAACTTTTTTTCCAAATTCAATTTACTAAGTTGATAAAAAGTTGCCCCTACCTACCCACATGTTCCACAAAAAATTTCAGTCTAATCAGAAATTGTTTAGGTGTTCCGCACGAGGCCTGAAGTTTGTGAATTTCTTCAAAAATATTATTTTTTTTTCTAAATTTTTTTTAATATTAAGAATAAATGTTAAAAATAATTCAAGTTAAAAAATGTACACAGCAAAGTCGGGGGACAAAATTGGGTTTGAAAAAAAGTATATTAAACAGCATTTAGATCTCCCACATTTATTCTAAACTTACGTAATTTTCACCAAAACTAGCATTTTACAAGGCCATGCGGCTTGGTTAGAAACTTGTTTATGAATGTGGAATCTAACTGAATTAACACTTGAAACTGGAAATCATCTGTGATTTATGTGGAGTAAAAAGTAAAATAATATAAACTATAAACAGAATCTAAGCCCCTCGTCACACAGTGCCCGCGTTCTATAGGGACCCCCGTGATGGTAAACGAAATACAGCTCCGCTAGCGTAGCTGCTATAGGATTGTAGAAGAATATATATCTTTGGTTGAGGAAACAGACTCGAAATATTTCGGACATGGTGCTCCATTAAATGGCACAGGAAAATAAATTGTAGCCTTTATAGCTTTAGTTTCATGATTTATGGAAAAAAATTTCTATTGATAAAGAACATAAAAGTTATCGGTTGTGATGCCACATCAGTTAACACTGGAAAATCGAATGGTGCTATTAGACTTTCAGAAAAGTCTTTAGAACCCTCACTACAAACCGTGGTATGTTTTCTTCATTTAATGAATTACCACTTAGAAAGTTAACGGTGGCTCTTGATAGGCCGACTACTGGACAAAATTCTTTTAGTTGACCTATTGGAGAATTCTTACAATATTGCTGAGATCTACCAGTCATGAACTTTAAGAAAACAGAACGCGTTTTACCAGAAGTTGTTGTCAAAGAATTGAGTCAAAAAAACTTATGGGATTTGTCTAAAGCTGTGATGTCTGGCAAATGTTCTCAAAATTTAGCAGAAAGGAACCCTGCAAGCTTTTCCCATGCAAGATTACTTCTGTACAATGTGGAATGGATAACATTCTGGAGATTTGTATCCAAATACTTGCTGCAATCTATGATCTTAAAAAATGCTTATATGCATGAATAATTTTATGCTGAGATTCGATTGTAAAAATGCAGAGAGCATAAACCTTTATTATAAATTCTGAAAGTTTACTTAACTCTGAACTTGGATCACTAGTTGCGATGTATAGCCTCAAAACTGTTTGCCATCGTGAGCCATCTTGCTTGGGAAAAGCTTGCAGGGTTCCTTTCTGCTAAATTTTGAGAACATTTGCCAGACATTACAGCTTTAGACACATCCCATAAGTATTTTTGACTCAATTCTTTGACATCAACTTCTGGTAAAACGCGTTCTATTATCTTAAAGTTCATGACTGGTAGATCTTAGCAATCTTGTAAGAATTCTCCAATAGGTCAACTAAAAGAATTTTGTCCAGTAGTCGGTCTATCAAAAGCCACCGTTAACTTTCTAAGTGGTAATTCATTAAATGAAGAAAACATACCACGGTTTGTAGTGAGGGTTCTAAAGACTTTTCTGAAAGTCTAATAGCACCATTCGATTTTCCAGTGTTAACTGATGTGCCATCACAACCGATAACTTTTATGTTCTTTATCAATAGAAATTTTTTTCCATAAATCATGAAACTAAAGCTATAAAGGCTACAATTTCTTTCCCTGGGCCATTTACTAGAGCACCATGTCTGAAATATTTCGAGTCTGTTTCCTCAACCAAAGATATATGTTCTTCTACAATTCTATAGCAGCTACGCTAGCGGAGCTGTATTTCGTTTACCATCACCCGATCCCCGTTTACCCCGATAGAACGCGGGCACTGTGTGGCTTAGATTCTGTTTGTAGTTTATATTTTACTTTTTACTCCACATAAATCACAGATGATTCCCAGTTTCAAGTGTTAATTCAGTTAGATTCTACATTCATGAACAAGTTTCTAACCAAGCCGCAAGGCCTTGTAAAATGCTAGTTTTGGTGAAAATTACGTAAGTTTAGAATAAATGTGGGAGATCTAAATGTTGTTTAATATACTTTTTTTCAAACCCAATTTTGTCCCCCGACTTTGCTGTGTACATTTTTCAACTTGAATTATTTTTAACATTTATTCTTAATATTAAAAAAAATTAGAAAAAATAATATTTTTGAAGAAATTCACAAACTTCAGGCCTCGTGCGGAACACCTAAACAATTTCTGATTAGACTGAAATTTTTTGTGGAATATGTGGGTAGGTAGGGGCAACTTTTTATCAACTTATAAATTGAATTTCGAAAAAAAGTTTTTTTCGATACACCCTACTGTACACCGGCAGCATGTCTAATGTTACAAAAATTGAATCCATACATCCTAGTTGATTTATTAAAAAAAGGCACCTATATAGGTTGTTAGTTTTGACACCTAAAAACTTATACAATGGGCCATCATGACACCTAGATTTAAATTCTTATTTCGAACACTGATGTTTTTTTTTCTTTTTTAGACTATGCCATTCGCCTGTTTGAAGAAATGCATAAAAAGGTACGATTTTTAGTTTAGGCAAATGTTGTTTTTTCTTTTATGTCGTTTGAAATTTATTTTAGGAGTAAAGTTTGCATTTTTTCTGCATCTGATTATTTCATTCACTACAATTATTGATGACATAATTAGAAAGAATTATTCATATAATGTTTAATTTCATTGCAAAGGCTGGAACAACCTAGAATAATGTTAAATGTGGCCTGTTTAGATGTAAAATTTCCGGAAATGTTGAGACAGTTTCTGGACGAATTGAAAAAATTGTTTTTTTTTTAATAAATTAAAATATATTTTATTGCTATATTTTCTTAGAAAGCTTAAAAAACATTAAATATTTAAAGACATATGCAACACATGTCATTTTTTAATTTCTGGTAGAAGTATACAAAACTAATTTACTATTGAAAAATTAACGAGTAGCTTTCTTGGCTCGAAACAGCAAAAATTAGCTAAATTAATCAAATCATCAATACCATTAATTTTGAGTAAGAATTGGTTTTCTCAGAAAATTGTTCCCAATTATTTACGCAAATTCAGATACTGAATTATATGGAAAGTGAAAAAAATAAAGAGATGGAAGTGACCAAATGATTTATTAACCGTGAATAGATTGAAAATCAACAGAGCCTGTAAGAATTTTTTGGGTGCTGTATTTTCTTTTGTAATAAGGTTTTTGTTGTTTTCACCATTCCTCTGTCAATTTACCAATTCTTAATCTGAAGTTTAGATACAGCACAAACACTAGTGTTAGAAATAAAATTACATTAGTCTTATTTTTGGGACCAAAAATTTTGATTCTACACCCAGATTTCCAACTCTAGGTTGCCGAAACGGACACCTAAAATTTTGAGTTGCATTGTGAAGTTTTTTTTTTGCCTCCTAACTTATCTTCATTAAGGCCTGTGATTGACCCAACAAATAAATTTATAAGTAATTTTAAAACGCAATCAATTTTGTTTTTAAAAAAATAATTTCTTTTGTATATTTTACAGATCTTATAAAATATGCAATTAACAGTGCCTTTCTTTTCAATAAATATCTTTTAATATTTAAATACATGTATGTTTGATTTATTAAAAATTGACACCTAGGTTGTTAATTTTGACTCCCTAAAACTTATGGTATGCATCATCATGACGCCTAAACTTGAATTCTTATTTCTAACCCTGGTAGACCCCTCAGTAGACTCTAGTGAATTCGCAACTGCAGCTTCCTTCTATACAATTCTAAAATTGATATACCTGGGGGGGGGGGGTATCTACCTATTGCTGAAGCATTCATTCGTATTCTCTACTAATAATAAAGCTGAAAGTTTGTCTCTTCTGTCTGTCTGTCACGCGCGTAGCGCCAAAACCGTTCGGTCGATTTTCATGCCACTTGGTACAAAATTAGTTTGTAGCATGTAGTTTTGCACCTCGAAGCGATTTTTCGAAAATTCCATTTCGTTCTTTTTCTATTCGAATTCTTAGCGGAAATTCGATAAAATAGGGAAGAAATATTTTATACACATTTTCAAGTCTTATGTCATTCGAAAGCTTGAAATTTTCTGCACAAAATGAAGTTTTTTCGAAGTTTCTACGATCATCAGGAGAGCTGTAACAATTGTTTTTAGAATC
The DNA here is from genome assembly GCA_038373865.1 of Uloborus plumipes. Classification (NCBI taxonomy): domain Eukaryota; kingdom Metazoa; phylum Arthropoda; class Arachnida; order Araneae; family Uloboridae; genus Uloborus; species Uloborus plumipes. Next base: position 27,321 of record JAXGGA010003782.1, read on the forward strand.
CCGGAATTCAAGGCTTACCTTCAGTAAAGCAAGCCAAACGATTCTAAAATGGTTAATGAAATGAATTATTTTATCAACGGAAATCAACTTTTCATGCTGTTACTATGGTTACGTGTTCATACTTATTTTTGTTTCGTTCTTTTTCCAGGGTTGCCAGAAGTAGTATTTTTGATACTACGGTAGTATTTTTTCGGCCCAAATAAGGAGCGTAGTATTTTTCTGGCCACCCTGTTTCCAATATACTAATGACTTAATTAAAAGATTTGGCGGATTTTTTTTCCATTTTTATAGATTTCGCATTTCAGCAATATTGATTTTGGCAACGTTTAGAAACAGTAGTAGGAGCGTCTATCGCCCATTTAGCGAGAAAGGGGTACCCAAAGCACAAAGATTAACCAAATATCGTATAAATTGTGACATTGCAACGTTCTTTTTAAAGTGTTTCATTTCGGAAAATGTATTGTTTTGTTTTTAAAGCTGGGAAAGGAAACTTTCTTCTTCTTTCAAATTTTGGTAAGATTTCTGTTGGTTTCTGTGAGCAACAAAATTGTTCTTATTTTCTCTTTTGGCTTATTTTTGTGCATCTCCAGTTGGGGTTTCATTTGAATGTCACAAGGGGATGCTTTACCCCTTTTTTGGAGTTAATCAGTGTTAATTTCAATGCAGATGAATTGGCGCGACCACTTGGCGATATATCGCCAAGCCTTTGGTCGCGAAGTATTTGTCGCCAATTTGGCGACATATCGCCAAGTTGGCGAATTTTTTTTTTTTATTTGGACTCAATTTGGCGCTATTAGCGATATTTTGCCAATGTGGCGACAAATTTGCGATTTTTTTAAAAACTTTTTTTTTGGGGGGGGGGGTTCAATTTGGCGCTATTGGTGATATTTTGCGAAAAATTCACTGAATGATGTTAAAATTGGCGATATTTTGGAGATTAATCATTGTAAAACATTTTTTTGCATTGTTTCGTGGCAAACTAGGGATATAAATGTTTGAATTGTTATCTTACTCCCTCCAAGCACTATTTTAGCACTTAAGGCATCTACTAAGAAATGTAAACGTAAAAGGAAGTAGTGTAGGGCCCATACCAAATTTTTATATCATACTTTGAAGGAATTGTAGTTGAATTATAGCTAAAATAGAGTATTTTTTCTGCTATATTAATTATTTTACAAATGAACTTTTAATTTTATACCACGGGCAAAGCCGTGCGGGTACCGCTAGTCTCTACTAATAATAAAGCTGAAGGTGGTTCTGTCTGTCTGTCTGTTACGCGCGTAGCGCCAAAACCGTTCGGTCGATTTTCATGCCACTTGGCACAAAATTAGTTTGTTAGCATGTAGTTTTGCACCTCGAAGCGATTTTCGAACATTCCATTTCGTTCTTTTCTATTCGAATTCTTAGAGGAAATTCGATAAAATAGGGAAAAATATTCCATACACATTTTCAAGTCTTATGTCATTTGAAAGCTTGAAATTTTCTGCACAAAAGGACGTTTTTTCGAAGTTTCTACGATCATCAGGAGAGCTGTAACAATTGTTTTTAGAATCCCGAAATTCAAGCTTACCTTCAGTAAAGCAAGCCAAACGATTCTAAAATGGCTTTGCTCGCGAATAAAAATTTGTTTGAAAATAGAGATGAAATGATTATTTTATTCTAAATCAAGTCCATGTATATAAAATGCATCAAAATTTTCATTAAAATAAAGTTAATAGTCAGATTTTAGGGCCTAATCGAAAAAAAGCTTGATTTTGACCCAATATTCCAGCCAAATGACAATATTAAAAACCGTGATAAGATGGCACCTGTCAATCAAATGAGAAATCGAGTCCTTTCCTTAAAATACAGGATACCATTCTAAATTTATCATCTGCAAAACATATTTTACTTCATTATTAATTTATTTCAATATAAATTGCAGCAAATGGCTTGAGTTTGGCTTGAACGAATTTAGCTTTTAATTTATCGTTTGCTGGTTGATCTTTGTCGATGTTTATTGTTTTTATTATCATTGTGAAGAATAATGCACGAAATTTCTATGACTAATACTTGAAATTTTTAGAATCAGTTGAGTTTAAAAGAAAAAATTGCTCCAAATATACTTTTGCAATGTGATTATTTATTGTTGGACTGTAATTTGCAGCAATAATTGCATTAAATAAATAATGAAAGACAATATTAAAAATTATTTTTTTGGCGACTTTTTTACAATTTAGCATTCAATTCTATTTCAGTATATTTACTTCTATCTTATTGCGATATTGCAACGTTCTTTCTAAAGTATGTCATTTCGGAAAATGTATTATTTTGTTTTTGAAGTTAGGAAAGAAAACTTTCTTCTTCTTTTAAACTTTGGTAAGATTTCTGTTGGTTTCTGTGAGCAACAAAATTTTTCTTATTTTTTCTTTTGGCTTATTTTTGTGCACCTATCTTTGGGGTTGCATTCGAATGTCCCCAAGGGGGTGATTTACCCCTTTTATGGGCAGTGGCGGCTCCAGAGGGGGGCCATGCCCCCCCCCCCCGAGAGCCAAGGGTTTTTTTTTTTTTTTTAGTGATTCTTTAAAATTAATTTAACATTTTCTTGAATTTGATATTGGAGAAAATTTTCATATTTTATTCTGGTCACTTCCGATCAATCGAAATCAGTCTTCCTCGTTTAGCAGGACATCAGCGGAACAGAGCAAATTATGCAACAAGTAGTCCTGAGGACTATTTCAAGAAGTCCATATACATCCCTCTACTAGACAATGTGATTTGTGACGTTAAGTCACGATTCCCAAATGAAACTTTACAGTGTTTTGGACTTCGTTTGCCTTGTGCCAAAGCGAAACATGCCAAATGTCTGATGTGCTGTTTAAAGCAGAAAAAAGAAGAACTGACAAAAAATGGTTTTGAACAATTTTCAACAATACCTGGGCTCGAAAGAAACTAAGCTATCTTTAATTGAAGCTGAATTTGATCTGTGGAGGGCGAAATGGAAGAGAGAGCAGCTAAACCACATTGGAGAACTACCTCGGACAGCCCTAGAATCACTTGAAGCTTGTGATGAGGACATTTATCCTTCAATTTTCGCCTTATTAAAGATTTATTGTTCTTTACCTGTAAGTGTAGCATCCGCCGAGAGATCGTTTTCAACCTTACGTAGGCTGAAGACTTGGTTGCGAACAAGAATGACTGAAGAACGTTTATGTGGCCTTTGTTTATTGCACACGCATAGGGAAGTAGAACTAGATGTTGATCGAGTAATTGACAGATTCTCAAACTCAGGCAATAGGAGGCTAGAGTTTGTAATTTAACAATTCTCAGTTGTAACAAATTACATTATCAGTCTCGCAAAAAGAGGCAAATTATTGAACACTTGTTTTATGTTCCTGCTAATTTTCCTTTTACATTTTTCTGTTATTTCTTGCACATTACTCGCTTCTCACTTTCTTATACAAAAAAATAATTTTCTATGCAATATGTCTAAAAAAAAAAAAAAAAGATTAAATTTTTGAAGATAAATCTTCAAAAAATTTTAGAATATTTTTCAGAAACGTTTCTTACGCCTCTAGGTTCTTTATTTACATTTATGCATGATACAATATGTGTTATGTCAAGATTAAAATATGTCATAAGAGATAAAGTTTCTTTCTCTTTTTTTTCATTGTGCAATATTGTGTAACTGCTTAGCATCTCAAATATAATGTATATATATATATATATATATATATATATATATATATATATATATATATATATATATATATATATATATATATATATATACACACATATTATACAGAATTGGTAAAAGTTCCAAAAAGGGAAAATATAAAACATATAGATTCAAAAATTCACAAAATATCAAAATACAAAATATATTTTTCATTTTTGTGATTTTTCATTTTTGTGATTTTTGTTATTCGTTTTTTGTGTGTGTATATATATATGATGGAATGATGGCCCCCCCCGAAAAGTTGCCCTGGAGCCGCCCCTGTTTATGGGGTAATCAGGGCTTTCAATGCAGACCAAAGTGATATGAATTGGCGCGACCACTTGGCGATATCTCGCCAAGCTTTTGGTCACCAAGTGTTTGACGCCAATTTGGCGACATATCGCCAAGTTGGCAATAAATTTAGCGAAAAAAAAATTTTTTGGGTTCAATTTGGCGCTATTGGCGATATTTTGCGAAAAATCTACTGAATGATGTTAAAATCGGCGATATTTAGGAGATTAATCATTGTAAAACATTTTTTTGCATTGTTTCGTGGCAAACTAGGGATGCAAATGTTTGAATTGTTATCTTACTCACTTCAAGCACTATTTTAGCACTTAAGGCATCTACTAAGAAATTTACACGTAAAAGGAAGTAGTGTAGGGTCCATACCAAATTTTTATATCATACTTTGAAGGAATTATAGTTGAATTATAACTAAAATAGAGTACTTTTTTCTGCTATATCATTTTTTTTACAAATGAACTTTTAATTTTATACCACGGGCAAAGCCGTGCGGGTACCGCTAGTTTCACATAAAGCTATAAAATAGCATACCTTTAAAAAAAAATTATAAATTTTGATATCCTGTACTTATCCACGGGATCAACTGTTAATCAGTTGACCAGAAACCTTCAGCTCTCTAAAATCTTCATTGCATTTTTGAAGTAAATAATGAAGTTTGTATTTTACTGTAGAGTCCAACTCTATATTATTAATTTTAACAAAATGTATTTAAGTAAGAAACAAACTCTCGAAAATAAAAACTAATTCAGTTAATGTTAACATCTTCGCATTTGTTACCTACACAACGCTCCTTTTTTTTTCTAAAAAAAAAACGCCATCCCTTTGTACAGATTCAACAATGTTAAATTTAACAAATTGCGGGATGGCGTATATGAAAATTTACAAATTAACCCACATGGGTAAACATTAAATTTTGGTATATACAGAAAAAAAAATTGGCTAATAAATAAATATATAAATGCAAGTAAAATATTTACATGCAGGAAATGAAATACATATATAAATAAATATTTAAAAAATATATATATAAATAAATATTTAAAAAATATTTAAGAAATAAAATTAATAATAATAAAAAAGAGAAAATAAAAAAACAAAACAAGAGAAAAAAAGCATAAGTTAATAAAATATAAAAAAAATTAATAAAAAAAAAAGTATAAATGAAGAAATAAATAAATAAAAAAATAAATAATAACAAATAAATTGAAAAATAAATATAATTATAATAAGAAAAAGGTGCAGTTAATATTATTAAAAAAATAACAATGATAGTTATTATTATCTATACAATATTATCTAAATCTGAAGAGATCAGTATTTCTTAGATGAAAACCGACACGACACTGCAAGAGTCGTTTCCATCTGAAATATCATGCAAATTTGTGAGCACTGCGAATTTTAAGTCTGCTAATTTGCAAAAAAAAAAAGAATGTTTATTTATTTGTGTTCTTTCCCCAGGGTATACCAGTGAGAGAGTACTACCTGACGCCCATCTTCTCATATTACGAACAGAAGAAATCACCAGAAGGTGAACTCAATTTTAGGACACTTTTTTTCAACAGTTGTCTCAACTTTTTATAATTTGCTAAATGTTTTTTTTTTTTTAAAAGAACTACTGTAGCTGATGCAAACCTAACCTGGCAGTACTGTGCTAATCCTAATTACAGCATTAAGATAGTGCAGGGTTAGGCTTGCACCAACTATAATTGAATCGTTTATTTCGAAAAGGTAACATCTCTATTTTGATCTCCTCTGTCTCTTTAGAAAATTAAACAGCGCACGGTTATATTTTTGAATGTCATAATCAATGAAAAAATGCCTTTAGTTAAATACACAATTACTGCAATAATTTACCAAATAACCATTGATTATGACATTCAAAAATATAACCGTGCATTGTTTAATTTTCTAAAGAGACAGAGGAGATCAAAATAGAGATGTTACCTTTTCGAAATAAACGATTCAATTTCACTCTCTGGTCTTTGTCTGGGCAAATTGTAGTTACTGAACTAAGCAAGCATGTAATTATAGTCAATAAGTCTATAATTTTTCAACAATAGTGATGCGAAGGAATTTCAATCTGAAGAATGTTAATGACACGGGCTTGCGATGAAAAAAATACGAGAGAAGTAATGGCTGAATTTTTGTACTTTTTGGTGCTGATTTCAGGAAAAATAATGAAGACATTTTATCACATCAGGATTTTTTCTAGAAATAGCTTTTTTATTTCCCGAAACTTCCATCTAAAAAAGTATTAAACAATTTATCTGGCAAAAGTTTTTTTTTTTAATACATAAAAAATAACCTATTCCTGGTGATACTTATTGATTCTTCAGCATCAGCTGCTTTTTATTGGTCTAAATGGAAGAAAAATAATCGAAGATAGAATCGAAGAAGAAATAAAACTTTTAGGGTAAGTACAGCAAAATCAACAATTCTTCTAAAATATTCGTGCCGCGCCATTTTTGATTTTGATGAAATTTAGTAGGCTATCTGCGTCAATATTCTGTTTGCCTCAAAGGTTTTTTTTCCCCTAGAAAGTTTTTTATTCCTGAGACATAGCCATTCCTTTGCTCCGTGGATGAGTGAAATTTGGCATTTTTGATTCTTTTTCTTCCACTTAGACCAATAAAAGTACATGATTGCTGAAGAATCAATGAGTATCACCAGGAATAGAATATTTTCTATGTATTTAAATGAGAAACCCTCACTTTTGCCAGATAAATTGTTTTAGAGATTACTTTTTGATAGAAGATTTTAACCTAAGTAAAAATCAATGGATTCAAAAATTCTGATGGGATGGATAAATACGGTATTCATTTTCAAAATGAGCAATGAAGTACTATAAAGATCAACAAAATCTTATTTTTGTATTTTTCAAAAAGTTTAATTTCGCAGGGTCGTGCCGTCCGGCTCCGATCGTAGATTTGTGTCATTTTAGTGAAACAATGCTATCCTGGAATTTTTTTCATTCTTGCGAAATTCAAGAAGCTCTGTTAGGTTCAACTGCGTGCATTTGAAATTATTGGTAACACATGTCTATGTATACAATAGTAATATATGCATTTTGTTAGCATGTTTCAAAAAGGACCGATGTACTTGAAAAGTTATTTTAATTTTTTTTCATGCTGATAAATTTGTAATGCAAGTCGATTTTGCATTCGAAAGCGGAGTCTCATTTCAATACGATTCCCTCGATTCTTTTCACTTGCACTGGAAGAGACAACTTGATCTCCGCAGGTGTGCTGGCGACCCTGAAGAAGATGTCGCAGTTCGGCATCCTGCCCGACTTCACGGTGTACCGCCACCGCGTGCTGCCCGCCCTGGGCATCGTCAACGCCCAGGACTTCGTCGCCAGGCTGGAGGTGAGTCTGTCGCTCTCGTTCGAAACGCCACGAGGGCGCGTTTCCACTCGACACGACGGCGAAAGTCGGACGAAAACACTGCGAAGACGAGCACCTCGTCGCGTCGTCTACGACACCGTATTTCCACTCGACCGACGTCGTTTCTCCGAAACGGTCATTTTCCGCCGCATTTTATTTCGAAGCACCGGTGTGCTCGCATGTGTGTTATTATGGCTCCTCAATTTAACAGACTACGATTTACTTTACCTCCGCTAAAAGGGGAACTAGATTAATAGAAGATATTGGATGCATGATACTCACAAATTTATTTCATTCCCACCTTGTTTACTATGAATGAAACGCATACATCAGAATGAAAATAGAAGCTTTTCTGCAGCAATAAAGATTGTCTGAGCAACAGACGTGAAACAGTATGTTAAGTAAAATGAATAAAATTATTTTATTGCTATACATTCTTTATTAATCGTCTGCAAATTGAAGCTTATATTTTATTAATGCAGCGATGTTAAATTTAAATGCCATTTCTACGTATTGCTTCTTCGAAGAAAGTAAACAAATGAATGAATGTCGTCCCGACTTTAAAGGCGAGACTGCTGCCGTCCGACACGAATGGGACGACGGCGTTCGGTCGGAGACGACTCGATCGTCCCGGAAACGGGAGATGGAAAAGCGCATGGCATATTTTAATGCATTTTGCGCGCTCCGATGTCGGATGACGACAGTCGTGTACGATTTATCGCTGTCGTGTCGGTAAGTGGAAAAGCGCTCTGACCCTTGGGATATCTTCCTGTACTGTTGTCTGTTGCTTTGAAATGGGCACGTCAAGGTCACAAATTTTGCGTCGTCTCAGTGGAAGCCTGACTCGATGAACCAAAAATAAGTGAATTGCATGGCGGACCTGAAGTCATCGTCGATGACGTGATCGTAATTTGCGTAATCAATTACATTTTTTTTGTAATTGTAATCATGATCATAATTTGGAAATTTGATACTTGTAATCATGCAATCCTAATTATAATCTTTCTTTAAATAAGCATCATTTAGCCTTGTCATCGTGTAATATGACTTTTTTTTTTCCTAAAATATTTTCACGTATAATTTAATCTTAGTGTATGCTTTATATTTTAATGCTCATATTTTTTTTTTATTCATTAAGTATATGAAAGAAGAAAAAGTTGTATATTAATAGATTTTTAAAGCTATTCTTATGTTTAAAAAATGTAAAATTTTACTTGAGAATTTTATGATTTCACTATTGATTATATGTCGACAGTTTATAAATTTGAAATTTATATATTTTGTGATAATTAATTTTTACTAAAATAAATAAATGGTTAATTGAACAGAATATCATAACAATATTACTTAGTGTGCATCAGTGTATGATATTTTTAAAAAGGTTTAAATTTTACATGCTTCATTTTTCTTCCGCTTAACTACTGAGGTGCACTGAAACTTAACCCCCCTAACAAAAATTTCTGGATCCTCTTCTGTATATATATAATATATTCCTTCCAAAGCTGTAAACGACTACATTTTTTACATAATCTAATCCGGGGCCGTAACCGTGTCTTAGTTTCGGGGAGGGTTTTACCAAACCTATTTCTCGTGAAATCCATAAAGTCAATAAAATTTGATTTCATGTTCTATATACTGTTGATTTTTGTTACAATAGATGTTAAAAAGGGTTTCACATGAAAATGTTTCAAAAAAAAATGACTCATCTTTTCAATTAAAAAAAAAAAAAATCTGGATGGATGAGTTTACTCATACACACGCATTCGAAGGAAATCTTTTGAAATTTCTATCTCAGGACGCAAGATATGTTAAATATGGAGTTTAGTACGTACAAATCGTGAGAGCTCTGATGTTTTTTTGGTGGTATTGGAAATTCGAAGGGAAAGGTGCATTGTTAAGAAATGATATTTGCAATAACTACTGTAAAATCTCTTTTTTAAAACTAAACAGATACATTTCAGGAGGGGAAGGGGTTATAATCAAGATTTAAGATTAAGTGTATTTAGGGTTTAAGATAAATTTCCATTCAGACAAATAAGGGGAGGGGGGTACTTTCGGGATTTTAGGGTACAAGAAAAATAAATACTGCAGAAAGACACTTAGTTTGTACAATTCTTAAGTTTCGATTATTTCATTTTTCAAATTAAGTTTCAAAGTAAATAAGAAAGTTAAAGTTTATTAACAATAATAATTATTTCAGTGAGAAACTATGAAAAGCATTTTTGTAATAGTTTTGAAAAATTTAGGAGGGGGTACGAACCCTAAAAACCCAACCCTTAAATACGGCCCTGATCTAATCTCTAATCGTAACTAATCGTAATTGCGGTTTGGCAGAGAACTGTAATCGTAATCTCCAACTTTACATGCTCGTAATCATAATTGTTGTCGATTACAGTTTCTCTTAATTGACTCCAAGCCTGTTGCATCGCACTGGAGCTGTTTTCTCGCTTACAGTTTCCATGCTAAGCAAAATTTGTGACCTTGATGTGCCTATTTTAAAGTAACAGATTTTAGTTCCCTAACCGTTACTAATCTCTAAAGTTTGTTTTGTAATATTTCTAACAAGAACAATTACGAAAATAAAACCTTTTGCCACACAAGTTTGAAAAAAATTTGAAAGTTTTTGGGCAAAAAAGCTAAAATTGGAGAAAGGGCTTCAGCAAAATGCTAAAGGTTAATAAATAGTAAATCTGTTTACTATCTTTCCAACTGTATCTATGTATTTCATCTCCTGTTGAAAGCTAAATTCAAAATTCAGCCTCGACATCTTGAAAGAAATGAATTCATAGTAGGTAACTTTTTTTTTTTATGTAACCCCCTGACGATTCTGGACATCTTGTCACATCCATTTAACACGTAATTCTAGAACTGCCGAACCACCGGAGGATTATTGGGAAAACTTTAGAATTGTAATTCACATTAAAAGAACACGAGTTTCTTAAGAATCGTTAATAATGCATTTATTGAGGGAATTTTATGCCCATTAAGACCATTATTGTTGAATTAAATCGCATTTTAAACATGCATGCAACGATTTATAACAAGATTATGTGAGATATCACGTTACTTGCTTTCTCTCTCGAATCCTGCGCTGTTTTTTGTTCTTATTACATTGGAGCAAAGAAGCGAAAATGGCCTTGCTTCATTTTCGCAATTTGGATAGTATTTTCGCATTTTGCGAAAAATGCGACCGTAACGTAGTCCTTTAGCTTCAAAAATCTGAATTTCTGAATTTTGGGTCCTACACAAACTTAATTTAAGAAAAACATACTTATACATCCCAATTTTGTAACTCAAATTTTTGTTCTTAATTTTATTCATTTGAAGTCTCCCCAATTTTGAAAGTTCATAAACGTGCAGGGTTATCGGAAGGTTTATCCGGTATTTTTTGTTCGTGTCCCGATTTTGGAATTTTGTGAAAGTTAATTTTATCAAAACTAAGGACCCCCACTATTTGTGAAAGGTCCACTTATGGACCTAGTTTCTTTCTAGATTAATCATTGAGTACTATACTGTTGATTGTAGAAATCATGACCCAATTATTTCTCTCTTCCAGCAAGAAAAATTGCCCACCTCGTCTGCGCTCGACGCACTGTTCGATTTTTACTGTTCATTGGGCCGATCGGATCTCGCCGCCAATCTCCGTGAGTGTTTCTATTGTTTCGTGTTCATGTGGTTGCTGATATGGGATTTGTATGTCTAATTCCTTCGATTCCTTGTGTTTATTATTATTATTATTATTTTTGAGGAATAACCTCAAGGCCCAATACGGGCTGATTTTACTACCGTTCTTCGGTACCTTCACAAAAATCATATTTTAAAATCGATACTTCCACGAAAATAAAGAAAATAAAATCGGCACACAAAAAAAGAAAACATTGTCACATTCATAAAAACAATATTTAAAAATCAACAGTTTGAAACCAAAATTACTCACCGAATAGAATGCTTAACTGATTTGTATGAGCATCCCAAAAGTAACAACTTTTTAGTAGTGTCTAAACTCGTTTTCAGCCTTTTCGCATAAGTGAAATAAAAAAATTTTAGTGCAATCTTTTAGCATCCGTTTTTGGGTTGAATTTTTTTTGGCAATTTCTTAAACAGTATACAGTACAGAGACTTTTAAGCTGAAATACAACTGTATTTTTTACCTCCGCCCACCCGCTTTTTTAAGTAGTCAATGACATCGCACTTTTAATATTAATTATAAAATTTATATTTATATTATAAAATTTATGATTTTTATTACTATAATTATAAAATTTATGGTGTTTGATGCAGAACTTAAAATGTCCATTAAAAAGATCATCAAACCAAAGTGTGATTGGGGAGGGGGGATGAGACTTTCACACTAATAGAAAGTTGATGTCATACTTTTACAAAAATAGGTAGTCAACAAAACTCTGGATTGGGCCCTGAACCTACAAAATGGCAGAATAATAAGCCGAGTTAAGTCTCAATTTTATTGTTATGCATCCATCTTTGAGAGTGATTTCATGTGCTGCCAATTTCTATCATACAACTTAATGACTTATTAACAAAGAACCCGCATGCCTGTACCCGCATGACTGAGCTCATGAAATAAAGCTGAAAAAGAAGCTATGTGAGCGCATGTAAATTTTCAAGCCCACACTTCAGCCAAAACTTATGATAAATTCCATTAAAATGTAAAACAAACAGCTGAATAAATTGAGCAATAATATTCATTTAAGCTAAGAAAATAAAAGCTGACTATTTTTATTTAACTGAATAAATATTATAATTTAATTCCATTTCAATAAGACTTGGAACGCTGTAAAATAAAGTTTTAAAAGAATGTCAAAAATGAAAAACGAAGCAAACAAAGGAGCTAAAAGACGTCACCCTGGTAACAAAACAAAAGTTCATTTCCATCGAGAACATATGTTCAAATCCGCAAGAACTTTTAATTTTATTCTCAAGCTTAATCGTTTAGAATCCTTTGGCTTGCTCGAGGTGAGCCTCGAATTACCAGATTCTGAGCACAGTTATTACAGCTCTCATGTTGCTCGTAGAAACCTCATACAAACCTCATTTTAAGCAGAAATTCCAAGCTTTCGAACGGCATGAAATTTGAAAATGTATGAGAGGTATTTCTTCCCTCTTCCATCAAATTTATGTGAAAAATGAGCATTCAATAAAAATTGAAAAAGAGCAAAATCGAATTTTCGAAGAAACGCTTTGAGGTGCTCTTTCCTATGCTACAAACTAATTTTGTGCCAATTTTTATGAAAATCGACTGATCAGTCTCGACTCTACTTGTGTAACGGATGTCTGTAACAAATGTCTGTCAATCTATCTGTGTTTTACAGATTGACAGACATCCAGACAAACAAACTTTCAGCTTTATTGTTAGTAGAGATGATAAATGTATTATTTAACTGGGGGTATTTGTAAAACACGGTTTATGTATTACACAATACAAAATTTGGTATTATTATTAACTGAATTCAATATTACACTGTCAAAACTTTAATTCAATACTGCAGTTTTTTTATAATACAATTTTTAAGAGGCAGATTTTTATTTTGTTCAATACACAACTAAAAATATAGGGTATTAACTCTAAAAAAAAAAGATTAGCTGTAATTTCTGATGGAAGCAATATACGAAAACAATTTTGGGGATATTAACCAGCCATTTGCATTTATTTTGATACAATAATAATTTTTTTTGAATGGTAACTTTGTCATTTGTATGTTACATTGAACCGAAATTGCAGTGACCATAAGTGTACACCATAACAATTGGTTTTGATATAACGCGGTACACATTGCCTTCATTTATATAATCTCGAAGTCCCGTATTACATGGCTTCCTGCGGCGTACACAGACAAATCATTTCAGGGGGGGGGGGCTGAGCGGAGACTCTTTGAGAGAAGGGGCGGGGCACCACCTAAAATGTAACGAAGAAAAGTAAATGCTTCGAATTTCTGATATCAGTGCTAATTTCAGATGACAAAAATAAATCATTAAAAATGTTTTTTTAACATTATAATTATTATTGAGAAGTAAAGCCTTTTGATGAAAATAGAAAACGATAAAATTGAAATTTGAATATGTGTTGAATAAGGTGTTCCGTAAACAAGTGCATGCAGTATTTTTGCGAATTTGAGCTTTAATAATATTGTTTTTTTATATCACACATTTGTTGAAATTCATTTAACAGAATTAGATGAATGAACAAGCATTAATCAGTGTTTATGAAACATATTTGGAATAAATGTCAACAAAATTTAATTATCAGAGAACCATACAACGTCACTTACAGTAAAATGGAGAGAAGAAAAAAAGAAGGAATTTACTTTGTTTCCCTCTTTTTGAATTTTGCCCCATACTTAATTTTCTTTAAAAAAAATTCTCATGACTTGATTTCAGCCTGAAGGAAAAATAAATAAATGATTTCAGCTTAAATTTAAAAAGTTTGTTTGGGAAAATTTTGGAGGAGGCTGCAGCTCTATCAACCCACCCCCTGAGTACGCCACTGATGGCTTCTATATGACACGAAACGCAGTTCCAGTATGACTCTGTCCATATTGCCCTCATTTATATTATGTGTGTACATATTTAGTCAAAAAAATAAGTGAAATTTTTTTTTAAATAAAACAATTCTCTCACAACATGGGTTCAATAAGACATGGTACCATGTTATAGCGTATACATATTTTATCTTACTAGTTACAAGTGTTTGTGTGTTATAAATATTCTTACGCCTTATTGTCTTCCAGTGGAGTCGAATTCTGTTCAAGTTAACCCTAATTTCGACCTGAAGGGCTACATAGCTGCATTCAGAAAGTCGGATGTCGACCCGATGGCGTACTTCAAGGTTTGTTGCCACTTTTTATGTATACTTCAAATCTACATTTATAACAGTTAAGCCTTTAAAAGGAATACTCTTTTAAATCCCAACTCCTTTTTAAGCAATAAAATTATCCCTTTCTCTCTCTCTCTATGCATCAGGGTTTATTCGACAGTCATTTGTTTATGTTAATATAAGGGAATTATCTGAATGAAAAAAAAATGAAAAAGCATGTTTTCGTTTTCTCGCTGTAATGGTTCGAAAAAATTACTGAAAATAAAACTTTTATGAAAAAAAATCATGACACGAATTGCAACGTCGGATCAATTCAGGTTGAATCGCTTTGCTATATCTGACATGATTCTTGCAGACTTTTCAGTACAGTAAGGGACCCTAATTTGGGGTGGTTTTTTGTATTGCCCTTCCTAGTATGGTAATTGTAAACTAAAAAGATTTTTATGTACCATCCCCTCTCCCCATCTCACTCTCATGCCTCTTAGAGAATAAATTCTTTCTGCGTTAGTATATCGATGTGCACTATCAAAATTATGAAGATTTTATTGCTTCATTAAAAAATATAGCTTATGAAGGCAAATAAAATTTGCTGAAAAATCTACAAAAGAATACAAACTTCATGAGCAAAATGTATTTTAGACTTTCACTGAAGTTTTATTATTTTTTTTTATATTAATTTCTAGGCTCGGGTTTTACCTTGCCATTCATACATATTTAATCTTTCGAAAAAATATCAAAATATGAATACTGCGTCCCCGCTTAATCGGGTAACAGATAAACGAATACTTCGCTTATACGAATGAAATATATTCCTGAACCGAATATTCCCCATGTCATGGATGCAATGTTAAAGATCCCTGCTCAAACAAATACCCTGCTTAATCGAATAATATTTCTTGGAACCGTTAGTATTTTTTTAAGAGGGGCCGATAGTATATATATATTCATCTGTATACTCGTATATATGTATGTGTATACACATACATCCAGTGAATTACTAAATACATGTTTTTATATTGTTGTGTTTACTTCTAATCCTAAAGGGTTCTTTTTTCTTTTTTTGCTATCTTTACAGGTTTTAAAATTTGTTATTGACAATGTCGGCTCTTACTTGTTGGCACAAGACCAAGAAGGTACATTTCTTTTACTTGCAGAATTTCTCAATTCATATTTTTAATCAAATGTCACTATAGGGATCTTACTTGGATTTCGGTGTTTTCAAAACATAAATATTTGGAATCATCCATGTGTTCCGGTCAATTTCTACAGTGTGATCATGTGGTGCAAATTTTTGCTGATTACCATAACTTGATAGCTAGATTTTTTCATGAAAAATATGAAGAGTGTTGTCAAATGTCTACACAGTGTTTTGAAGGATCTAGAAATTGATTCGGAGAACTTTAATCTGTGACCTTTGCATTAAAAAAAATAATTTTCAAAAACAGATCCTTAATGAAACAAAACCTTACTTTGGGTTTTGATCACTTTCGACCTAAACAGCATCTTAAAAGCTAGTACTATTTAAAGAGTTTCGAAAACTGAACTGAAGAGGGTGCAGAAAGAGTAGAAGTGGCAGGAATACATGAATGTAATTCTCTACTTTCAGCAGGAACGACCCTCTCCAGTGACCCTGAAGGTTTGCTTGCCAAAATAAACAAACTTATTAAATTTAAGGCACCCTACTCTGATTGAAAGATTTTTAGACAATCAAGTTTTTACTGCGATTAACTTATTTGAACTCGATTCAGAAAGAAATGTAACTTGGAACGACTCTTTGCAGCTTTCCAAGGAAGGTTTCTGGCGGAATTGATTCGACTGGACCCGGCCCTCTTCGACATGTTCCAGAAGAAAATGGTAAATCTGTTCCCATTTTGTGTGGTTCCATGTTTTTGGTATATTTCCAAGGCCCAATGCAGGCTGATTTTACTACCGTTTTTGGTACCTTCGCAAAAATCATATTTTGAAATCCGTACTTTCATAAAAATAAAACATAAAAATCGGCACCTTCACAAGAAAAGAAAAAAATCTGGTATGGACCCCACACTACTTCCTTTTACGTGTAAATTTCTTAATAGTGGCCTTAAGTGTTAAAAAAGTGCTTGGAGTGAGCAAGGTAACAATTCAAATATTTACTCCCCTAATCTATCACGAAGAAACAATGCAAAAAATATTTTACAATGATTATTTTTCTAAATATTGCTGATTTTAATATCATTTAGTGAATTTTTCGCAAAATAGCGCCAAGTTGAACCCAAATTCAAAAAATAATTTTTTCGCCAAATTTGTCGCCAACTTGGCGATATGTCGCCAAGTTGGCGTCAAACACTTGGCGACATGTCGCCAAGTGGTGGCGCCAATTCATATCACTTGAGTCTGTATTGAAATTAACATTGATTTACCCCAAAAAAGGGGTACAAGACCCCTTTGGGAACATTCGAATGCAATCACAAGGGGAGGTGCACAACTAGACCCCCCTCAGAGCCTACATACCAAGCTAGAAGATAAAAACGGCATATAGTTTTTGAGTTATGCGAGCCACATACGCACATACATCCGCACATACGTACATACAGACGTCACGAGAAAACTCGTCGTAATTTACTCGGGGGTGGTCGAAATTGATTTTTCGGCTCTTTGTATGTTGTTAGGTACATATGCACGTGCTGACAGGTCGAAAAAACTACGCGACATTCATTCAGGGGTGAGCAAAGTCAAAATTTAGACCGAAATTTGAGTGAAATTTTTTTCGTGATCACAATACTTCCTTTACTACGTAAAAGGAAGTAAAAATGTTGAAAAATCAATAGTTTAAAACTAAAATTACTCATAGAATAGAATGCTTAACTGATTTGTTTGAGCATCCCATGTAACGACTGCATCTAAACTCATTTTCAGCCATTTTTTGCGTAAGTGATATAACAAAATATTAGTGCAATCTTTTAGCATCCGTTTTTGGATTGAAATTTTTTTGATAATTTCTTGAACAGTATGCAGTACAAAGCGTATTGAGCTGAGATACAACAGTATTTTTGTCCCCCCCCCCCCAAAAAAAAAATCCTTTTTTTAAGCAGTCAATGACATTGCACTTTTCGAAAAATTTGCGTTTTTCTGTTACAAAACTTAAATAGCCGTCAAAAAATCATCAAACCCAAGTATGATAAGCGGGGGGGAGGGGGGGTTGACTTTCACAATAGAAAGTTGATGTCATACTTTCACAGAAATAGGTAGTAAGACTAAAATTCTGGATTGAGCCCTGATGTCATTTTATTACTCACATCCAAGCAATATTACAAGGCTACACTGTGCACTTTTATTACATTATTTGGTGTATTATTTACATACTATTTTGATGAAAATAGGAAACTAACAGGAGCATTGGCACCATGTTTGCTTCACTTTTCCTGATTTAATATTGTAATACAAATTTTAATTATTATTAATGACCAACATACAGTGAAGCACCGTTTATACGTTTTTGAAGAGACTGTGTGAAAAAAACAATAGTATGCGTCAAAATGTATTCAACTCTGCCAGAACTGATTAAAAACATGTAAATGATGAAAACGCGTAAAAGAGAAATTAGCTGTTTTTCTTTTTCATTGTAATGGAGATTGTAGTGTTGCATTTTTAATCCAATCTGTTCTTTTTTGTTTCATACATTGTCACCATGTTTGATCAAAATCAAACAGATTAGTTATAAGTGATTAGTAATATTTGCAACTATATGATAACTCTAGGTTACCATTTTATTAACCCTTTTATTTATTTACTTATTGTTAAGTATTTTGTATATTTTAATAGAGCTTTTAACGTTTTATTTAGGTGATGGATTATTTTTATGGATTTTTCACTGGTTAGTGTTTTTTTTTTTTTTTTAATTATTTGACAGCCTAAATTTCATTTTGATGGCTTAATTTTATTTTGTGATTTTTTAACTGAATGGTATTTTTAGTCTTGTTTTATTTAAAAATTTGTTACAAAGACAAAATAACATATGGTTTGGCCAAGCAAGTAGTTGTTACGTAACCTTCACCGAGCATAACAAGAATGTATTTAATAAAATATAATAGCCATGGTTAAAGTTGTCGGTATAAAACAGCACACTTATAATAGAACGGTACCGCACATTAATTATGGATAACAGTGTTCATACATAGAAGTTATTTTTCATACATTTTATCTTTCATAGGACTGCAGTCTTAGCCAAAAAAGCATTAAAATCTGCCGTGAAGATCTCCAGAAAAAAGCTCCCCAGCTTTTGGTATGAGGAACTTTTTATTTCTTCCAGCATTAATTAATGGTTATGTTTAAGAGAAAAAAATCGTAACCCGCGTAATCGATTGCATTTTTTTGCAATTGTAATCATAATCATAATTTAGAAGTGGGACTCTCGTAATCATGTAATCGTTATTTTAATCAAGTATTTCATATGTAATTGTAATTTAGCCAATTCAATAATTGTAATTTAGCCTTTGATCTGACTTATTTTTTTTTTCAAAATATTTTCAGGTATCATTTAATATAAGTTTATGCTTTTTATGTAAATGCCCACGCTATTTTTCTCAATAAGTATACGAAAGAAAAAAAAGTTGTGTATTTAGAGATTTTTAAAACATTTTTTATGATTAAAAAATGTTAAATTTTACCTGAAATTTTTATAAAATTCCGTTTAAGAATTTTACGATTCCAATATTGATTACATGGTAGACAATTTATAAATTGCCAATTTCTATGCTTCGTGATAGTAAATTTTAACCAAAATAAATAAATGGTCAATTTCACAGAATATAATAAAAATATTACTTGCTGCCAACAATATTGTGTGATATTTTAAAGAAGGTTTAAATTTTATGTGCATTGTTTTTCTTCCACTTAATTAATTAGGTACACTGAAACTTGAGCCCCCTAACAAAAATTTCTGGACCCTCCTCTGTGTATATGTATAAAATATATATATATATATATATATTACTCCCAAAACTAATTGCATCCTCGAAAT
Source organism: Uloborus plumipes (assembly GCA_038373865.1). Taxonomy (NCBI): domain Eukaryota; kingdom Metazoa; phylum Arthropoda; class Arachnida; order Araneae; family Uloboridae; genus Uloborus; species Uloborus plumipes. Next base: position 46,541 of record JAXGGA010003782.1, read on the forward strand.
CGCAATCGGTGTACAATAATCATAATGAAATACATTTTTTACATAATCTAATCTTTGCTGTAATTGCGATTTGTCAGAGGACTGTAATTGTAATCTCCAATTTTTTATGCTCGTAATCATCATCATAATGGATTACATTTCCTCGTAATTGACTCCAAGCCTGAATTCAACCATAAATTCTTTTCAAAATATCGGAACATATATATATATAAATTTAAAAAAAAGAAAAGACATTTACAAAATATGCATCAAATGAAAGGATTGAAGTTGTGGTAAATATGTTTGTTATAATGGCACGCATGAACCGTGAAGAGATAATTTTATATACTTTTACAAGTCAGTGCGCGAATTAAAACAAAATGCCTGAGACTCTACATTAAGATGACTGACATTGTCTTATCGTATACACTTTAATAGTAAATGTTACCTTTGGAAAAATCTGGTAAATTGTGCTCTTAAAAAAATTATAAATAAATAATTAAACGAAAAAATGATTTGAATTGAGTTTTGTTTTTACTTCGTTTAACTCTTTGATGTATGTCTCATGTATTACAATCAAATTTGTTTTATTCCAATTATTTTACTCAATTGACATGTAGTACCATCTATATTTAATTTGATGTAGTCAGGTATTGCATTTGTGTTACTTTGTTTTCCATCGCATGACTTTTTTTTTTTGGTGAAGCAATACTTAAATTATACTGATCAAATAATTTTTAGAAGTATTAAAATGCCAAGTTTAACTGTATTTATAACTGTCAATTAATGCGTGATTTAAGTAAAAAGAATAATTAGAATGGAATATATCTGCTTTATTTTCTTTATTTGTTTCTAAAAAGTTGTAATTTTATACCTTTTTTTTTTTTTTTTTAACTTGCAGACGCATCTCAGAAGACTTGAAAAAACTGAAATTGTAAGTATTTTTCATAGACTTGCTTGATAACGCTTTTGAAAGATAATTTAGTTGGACTTTTTTTTTAGAGTTCATTAAAGGGCTATTATTAAACAATTTTCATGTGGAAAGAAAAAATAAATTTTATGGAAGACTTTGCATTAAATAAATAAGACCGACTTTCCTCTATGCTTTTGATTATCAATATTTTGTCTCAAACCTTTGTTTTTAGATCCATAGTAGCATGTTTTACAACCTTAAAGTTGGACGCCCCCCCCCCCCTATCATCAGAGCGTGAGAGAGTTGAAAATTTATGCAGATTAAAATATTTACACAGATAATATTAAAGTTTGAAATATTTACACAGATGGGAAAATGTAATAAAACATGATTTTTGCTAGTTTTTCATTTTAAAAATTTTGTCTGTTCAAGATATGGTAAAATCAATCCTAATTTTTTCAAGCAAAGTACATTTAACTCACTGAATAAAAAAACAAGTTCTTTGAGTCGGTCTCAAATTCTTGCATTTTAAATAGTATTATTTGGCAGAAAAAAATTAACAGAGAAAACACTTTAAAAAGTATGATTTTGTGATTAAGTTTAGACTGACAAAAAGCCCAAAGCTGTATAAACAAAATGTGTCCTTTATTATTGATTAGATTGTTTCAAAACTTTTCTGAACTATCATAGAAGTGTCAAACTATGTTTAAAACAAAATATATACATACATATGTAAAAAAAAACTATTTTTTAAACGTAATCTTTTGTCATTTGAATGGTTCTTTGCAATAATTGCATTATCCAGTAACATGCCAAAAGAATTAGATGAATTAGGTTACCTAATTTTTTTCATAATTATATACATACATGGTGCGTCCCAAAAGTAATGCGAAAAAATTCATAAAAATACTTACTGAAGATATTCATGCAAAAAGTCAAAAATCCTCAAAATAGCACCCTCTTGCATTGATACACTTCTGAAGACTGTGTTTCCAACCCTGGAAGGCATCTTGGAAGGCTTGTTTTGGAATGTCCTTCAGAGCCGATGTGACATGAGCTTGAATGCTCTCGATCGAGCCCCAGTGTTCGCCCTTCAGTGCTCCTTTCAACCTAGGAAATAGAAAAAAGTCCGCAGGAGCCGGGTCAGGACTGTAAGGAGGCTGGGGGACCCATGGGGTGTGAGCCCTGGCCAGGAAGTCTTTAATAATGAAAGCGCTGTGACTCGGCGCATTATCGTGATGAAGTTTCCACGTGTCCTCGACGACGGGCGACAGTCCTTTTCAGTCTTTTAAGCACTTCCAAGTAGAAAACTGAGTTGACTGTTGTCCCAGTCGGTACAAATTCGTGGTGCACAATACCTCTGACGTCAAAGAAAACATTGAGCATGGTTTTGATCCTGGACTTGCTCATGCGTACTTTCTTGGGACGGGGAGAGAATGTGGTGTGCCACTCTGAACTCTGCCTTTTTGTAACAGGGTGATACTCAAAAATCCAGGACTCATCGCCGGTGATAACTACGTTCAAAAAATTAGGATCTTTTTCACACATTTGCAACATTTCTTGGCATCGGAGCACTCTCGTCGGTCAAAACTTTTGGAACCAGTTTGGCACACACCTTTCTCATGTTCAAATCTTCTGTGACTATGCGATGAACTGTTGATTTTGTTAAGTTTAGAGTCTGTGCTATCCATTGGAGGCTCAATCCTCTGTCAGAGTTCACGTCGCATTTTCGTCGGCTCGTGAGGTTGACGCCGCGAGGTTCGTCCGCGATATTCTCTCGACCCTCCACGAACGACTCGTGCCATCGGAAGACTCGGGACTGGGACAAGCAATCAGTCCCAGAGGCCTGCTGAACTAATTGAAACGTTTCGGTGCCAGACTTCCCGAGTCTTGATAGCGCACCGTTGCTCCTTCGACTTGTCCATATCCTAGTGTCACATTTACTGAAAAAGGGGCTCACACGTTCTGTCTCTCTGGCAGCCGACGACTAAAAAGCACCTGCACAATTTGAAGCCTACACCTGGCCCAGCTGGTTAGAACACGCTGCGCTGTACCATTGCGACAGAAAAAAATCATTCGCATTACTTTTGGGATGCACCATGTACATAGCTGTACAAAAAAAATTTATCACAAATGTAAACAAATGGCAGTATTTGTAAGAAAAGCAGTCGAAAACTTTGTACAATTGATGAAGTTAAAAATACAAGACAACGTGTCTACAAGTACAAATAAAAGGTTAAAATAGGTTTTCTAACTCTATTTTAACCTTTTATTTGTACTTGTAGACACGTTGTCTTGTATTTTTAACTTCAAATGGCAGTATTTTTTTGCTTTACAAACATGTCGTAGAAGTAGAGATCGAATTTGCTAGTCTGAGCACAGCAAAAAGAATTTAGTGTCTATTTGACATTAACGGCTCTGGTGCGCGCTTATAAACGACTCTTAGGACTTTGATGACTTCTTCGATATTCAAGCCATTTTATGACACATTTTCACAGTTGCAGTAGAAATCTGATACATTAACTTACGACTTTAGATCAAAATTCGTTCAAAACAAGGTTTACATTGCAAGATTACATTATAAAATTCAATAAGAAACTTTTTTTTTATTTCTTCCTTTTTTTTAAAGCTCAATTTCGTTGATAACGCTCACAATTTAACTATTATATTTCTGTAATTATATTAGTATAGCCAGTACTTTGAATCTTACGACCAATATTTGTGTATCTGATTAGTGATTGATTGTGTTTTTTTCTATAATGCATCTTATAACAAACTTCTGCTGCTCCCTCAGGATATGTCTGAAGAAGACGAAGAGAAGAAGTTGGCGGCTTTGAACGTACGTACATGTTTTAACATTACTGAATTTGACTCGGGGTGAGAGCAGGTAGTTTGGCCGTTCTGTTGGCTGAAAGATGTCATATTGTCAGAGTGATGGATTTACATAGTGTGAAGTAAAATATGCACTGAATGAAAGGCTAATTTGAGATACTATTTCAAAAAATTATTATAAATATAATGTAAATCTATTAAGTTTCCAAAAATTTTCATAGCCAGTTGTTGAGTCAAAAAGCTGTGAGAATAAACAATTCAAACAGTAACATACAGTAAAATCGAGAGGAAATGTATCGGCGCTTTCGATCACCTGCAATGTCCTCCTCATGAAAAGTTCATGTCCAAGCCAGTGCCGTACTTTGGGGAGGGTTTTTAGGGTTCAAACCCCCACCGAATTTTTCCGAAAAAACGCTTTTTAATGCCCTTTTTTTGTTGAAAAATAATATTGTAACGATTTTATTTTTAATTTCCTTTTTTACTTTTCAATTTCGTTTGGAAAATGAAACATCATTATTGAATGATAGGAGACATCCATTGATTTTTATCTGCAATATTTATCTTTATTGCAGTTTTTGCAGACATAATTTCATATGCAACAATGCATCTTTTTAACTGGGGAGAAGATGTTTTATACATATTAGAATTTTTCCCGTCATTGAAAAGATATGTTATTATTTTTTTTCATATTAATGCCTCTTGAGCATCTACCATAACAACAAGCAATAAAATACATAGAACATAAAATCAAATTTATTTATCATACAGATTTGACGAGAAATGTGACGGTAAACCCTCCCCCCCCCCCCCCCCAAACAATAGTCTGGTTACAGACCTGTGCTCTATAATGCGGCGTTTTTTAGCAATCCACTTTCAACACGTGGTGTAGGGGCATTTAGTGCTCTGAAAAACAGCTTTTTCATATGTTTACTCTTTATTCTTCTTCAAATTCTTCCTAATCATTCCCCCTCCCCTCTCACCCGCTAATAAGGCAAGGGCAATAACTATTTCTGTGGCCAGTTGCCGTCTCAGTGCAAGTTTATTGAACGATCCGATTATTTTATTCATTTATTTTTCTGTCTTCTGCTTAGGAGCAAGGTCTGCCAACCAAGTTCTTTCTGGTCGATCGCTTGATGCACCACATCAAAAAAAGGGTAAGTGACCATTGTTATAAAAGTGATATATTTTTAAATATGTAATGAAAACCATTTTGATGAAATGTAAATTTTTGACTTTTTGCTTCTCTTCCATATCACAATTTCCTTCTATTTAAAAATTTTATTTCCCAAAAATGGGGCAAAGTGTTCTAATTTTTCTCAAAATTTCAAAAAATTTTAGTTACTACAAGGAATGTTTTTATTTTTTCTAATAAAAAAACATTCATGTCAGTTTTATTTATTTATTTTTTAAACCTAGAAAGTTGTAGTTAATTTCAACTAAAAGTAATAAGTGTTCGTAAATGATGTCCTGTTTTTTTCCAATATATTTGATCCCTTTTCCCCCCTTTGCAGTAAAGTCCCACTCCTAACCTTACCCCTTACCCTTGTGTCACATGTAATGCTATTTTTCATAAGCATATTATTTTTAAAATGCATGTGACACTTGTTCCCTTCCTCTCCCTTGTCAAACTCGCAATTTCACGAGCACCCCCCCCCCCCCCCATCCCCTCAAAGAGGGGACATCACTCGTGAACAGCCCCCTCATTTGAATTTCTGAATTTCGGGTTTTATACAGGCCTAAAGTAAGAAATCCCTTCTTATATTTTAACCCTTAACTTCGCAATTTTTTAAATTTCTATGAAAACATTATATCAGTTAGTTCTCACGTAATAATAAAGATGAAAAATATTTTTTAAAAAAAAAAACAGTTTTAAATTGAATTTTAGTCATTTTTTTGTTTGCGGCAACGTATAAATAACATCAAATATCTTAAAAACGTTTTCCAATAGAGAAGTAAAATTAATTTTAAATGAATGTAAAATGTTCAAATTTCTTACCTGGTAATTTATATCTTCAATAAACAAGAGGAAGCATAAAATATAATGTATTCTTTTTATAGTAAAGACACAGTTCTGAAGCATCAGATATTTTTTATAATTATTGTGATTTCTGGGGAAAATGTGCTGTCAACTAGTGACAAAATTAGCATGTATTTCGTTGCAATAATCTATTTTTTAATCAGATAACTGATTTGTATGTAATTTAAAAAAAAAAATGAGTCTTAAATTAAAATAAAGCATACTAGGTGACCCGTGCGGAATTCCGCAAAAAAAAAAAAAAAAAAACTCTAAACTTAAAATTTAATACGACAATTTTTATTGGCTTCATTTGCACAACATCGCCATCTACTGCCGTCGTTCTGACAACTTTTCAAAGAGATCAAAGACACGTTCACTTTTACAACTACTACAAAAGTGATACCCTATATTAAAATCAAATACCCAAGGCTACTACTAAACTAAATACTAACGTTAGCGCAAAACTACCATAGTATTTTGAAACAATAAAAGTTACAATTAAGGTTTACCGAGATAAGCCTTGGCTTGAAATGTCGCATTTAAAATTGATTTGAGCAACAATGTAACGATTTTGACAGTTGAGCAAAAAATTTAACTTTTTCAAACTTCAATCGCTTATAAGTCGCTTAAACGTGGATTTTCGAGATTCTCGTTCCGCGGCGCTAGCGGAGAAACGTTCTAAAGAATGCATTTTTTAAAATCTTTCGAATGAAATCAAAATGGAGACGATACGACAATTATTTCGCTAGATAGAGTCAATTTTGTGCCCAAAAATTTAAGTTCGAATAAAAAACGAATCGACACTTTTTAGAGGGTGGGTCTAATTTTCGTCAATAGCCCGCGGGATAAGCTTCAAAATCATAAATTTTCTTGCAATTCGATAAAGAAATAAGCGAGTTTCGACCTGGTATAGGATTCGGCTTAGAGAAATAATATATGGAGATATTGCAGAAATGCAACAGTGGGAAGTTAAGGGTTAAAACTTTCTTTGACACTATTTTGTTGTTAATTTGCAGTAAACTCCGGATTATCCATGAAATACGTTCTCATGGTAACTGCGGATAACCCAAAAATAGGTAAAAAGCGATACAAATGTGTACAGTAGCTTTAAAAATCAATAAAACTTGAACATGCATTTAAATTAAATAGCTTAAAATGATAACATTGTACGAGAAAAATCAGACATGTGATTTTTCAGTATTTTTGCTGAATTCAGTAATTTTTGAGATAACAGAATTCTGTAAGCGGAAAAGAAGGTGGGACATTTCCGGTGAAATTCAACATCCACTAGTTAATTTTAAGCATCCAATTGAAATAATCAGCCCTATAAAGACAAAAACCCGCGGATAAACTTGCAGGTGTTATGCAATATATATGCGAATAATGCTGTGCCGTATAATTTTAGTAGTTTGCGTCTTATTTGGGTCTCATGTCTGAAAAATGTAAAAGCTGAAAATAAACAATAACACACTCATACATTAAAGAACCATAATAATATTAACCTTAATATTGGTACACACCTTTAAAAAAAATTATACGAAATTCGGTTCGTCGCTCTTACTTTTTTTCATTACTTTTTTTCTACTTTTTTAAACTCGTCTTCTTAATAAGTGATTGAAGTTCTTTTAATAGTATCTGGTCTTGGAGTGATGTCTAATTCTTCTCTTTAACCTTTAGGAACCGGGCGGCACACATGCCGTACCACGAGTCTCGTCCAGTTCAGGGGACGGGGTCGAGATTTTCACTCGAACCCTTCGGAGCCGGGTATTTTTTCGAGGTGTCGTACGTCCGGCAGGACAGTTCATACCTTCTCTTTTCTACGGAAAAGAAATCGGTGGTTCAACTGTCGCACTACCCGGGTCAAAAGAAAAATTTCTATACGAACGGCCCGGTTCCGAGAGGTTAAAATATTTGACGAGTCGAGCTAAAAGATCAGAAATTCCGGTTGTAAAATGTGAGTAAAGAGCGGATCAGAGTCATTTTCCCGTCTCTTCCAGAACATCGAGAAGGTGGGCGAGCTCCGGTCGCGCCTGGAGGCGCAGGGGTTCGAGTTCTCCCCGGCCCTGTGCGCGCAGCTGATCGCCGTCTACGCGGAGGCCAAGGACCTGGACGTCGTGCAGGACCTCGTGCGCAAGACGTGAGTGTTCCCCCCTTCCGCCGTCTCCGGTTTCGCCCTCGCGCCGTCTCTTCCCCCGACGGGAAACTGTCGTCTTTTCCGATGCCTCGACACGAGCAGGGTATGACTATGGGCATGAATGAAGACGGCTTAACTCTGTACCTCAGAACCAGACTGACGTAAGTCCATTTTCGTCATTTTTCGGTAGAGGGGGAAAACGATTGTCGAATACATCGTCTTTCCCCTCTACTGAAAAATGACGAAAATGGACTTACGTCAGTCTGGTTCTGAGATACAGAACTAAGAGTTCGTTCCTTTTCTTTGCCAGTCTTCATTTATTACCAGGGTAGCCGCTCAGACACGGAGAACGTTCGAGAAACACGACGGCTGAAGAAACTACGGCTATCCACGATAGTAAGCACTCTTATCAGACCGACGTCATGTGCGGTGACCGAAACAGCTTTTAATACGCATTACTCATGGCGCCATCTATCGGGATTCACCGTTGCTATTTGTCGAATAATGTAATGCCTTTCTTAAAAGGACAAGACCAACATAAGGGAAATTTATGCAAAAATTATACAACAAAAATCTTCCGTGGAGTTTCCGCTCTTCGTGTTTTTTCTTTCCTTCCGCGATCCGAAACTCGATGTTTCCTCCAGTTTGGAAAAAAAGGACTCATCATTGAATGAAAGCTTAAAATATGTTGTTGTGAAGGAGAAGAGGTCGAAATGGCTTTCGACTTCCGAAATAATGGGAATACTTTTCGGATGTAGCGGGATTGAAACCTCGAGAAGGATACGCAATTGTCGACAAACCGTGCTTCGTGTTTTGGCTTGCTGCCAAAAACAAGTTTCCTCTGTGGGGAGTAGAAGTTAAGAAATATCTGCTAAAATTTGGAGATCTTTGTCAAAAAATCGTTAATATTATTTTGATCTCTGATGAATCGAAACGACTGAAGCCCACAGAATATTAGTTTGAGAATGAATTCCTTGAAGAACATACCTAATTCATCTAGAATTGCACACCCCTCCCCTTTTTTTTCTCTTTGTTTCTATAATGTTGTGGATGACCTAAAAAGAAATAGTGAATGTGCAATTAAGAGGTTTTGAAAGTAGATAAAAATGCCATCAATCTGCTGATTTTACTCAAAATTTCACTTCACATATGAAGAGGAAATCTCGCATGAATGTAATTCATTGTAATATATTTTTTTAAATCTATCCGAATACTAAGCCATGCAATTTTTCCTCTTTTCTGATTTTGAGCTGTTTTCATCCCTGGTTTATACCCTGTGTAACGAGAGCTGCCGTATGAAAAACTATTAATCTCCCACTCTCCACACTTTTTCCCGTATGGTTGTCATAGTGATGGCGTTATGGACTTTTTTCCCACTTTGCTTTTGCAACAGTAGTTCAATGCAAATGGGTGGAATTGCTTTGCGCGTAAACTATTATTCAATCAATGTTAATAGAATACTTCTTGAAGTATTCATGTAACGCTTACTCAGGATGATAGGTCTTGCCAAAACAAACTATTTAGCACTAGATTAGTTAGAAAACATTGAGAAAGAACCCAGATATGAGGATGTAAATAAAAGCGTGAACCTCGTTCGATAAACATAAAACAAACGAAATGCCTCGACGGCAGTGCATATAAAAAAGAGTTCTTTCGTACGGTTTCCGTGGACACGACTCAAAATTTGTAAACTCGATACGCCTATTTGAAAGTAACCGAGCGTAGCATAGATTACCCCAAAGTATTTCTCTTCAAATAGCAAACAGTTCCATTTGGGAATGAAAGAGTGGGGAATAAAATGTAGGAAAAAATGCTATTCCCCGCACATAGCTGGGAGTTTAGTGTATTTATAAACGATTAAAGTTTCAATTATTTCTTTGACAGAATTAGTCTTTTTTATCTGTTCGTTGTCGGTCGTGATGGGTGACTGACCGCGATGTGTTTTCCCCCCAGGAAAAAAGTCCATCCAGGTTTCAGACTGGACATCGTGAAAGCCGTCGAGTACGCCGCATTGCTGGTGAAATATGGAAAATATGACGGTGAGTTTCTCCGAGTGGCTGCTTGAAAGTGATCTTTTCAACATCGTTAGAATTATATCCTTTTTCAAACCTACATTTAGTTAAAAGTATTTATTTGCATATTTAGATTGTTTTATTAAGATGTCACTGTCTCTGAATGAACTGAACTGAAGACATATGCAAAATGTCATGATAGAAATAGAAGGAAACTGTACCGCAGGGGTGCAGAAAATGTTTTCCCATCGAACATTTATCCCAATCCGTGCGAAATTTTCCCCAAAATTTAACGATATATATAAGCTTAGATAAAAGTTAATGTCGCATCACTGCAGTAAAATATATTTCAATTAATTACAATTGTTTCTCCATAAGCTAAGTTATATATAATACTTATCAATAAAAGCATATTAACTTAAAAATGTTGTATTTATATATTGTTTATGGGAAAGCGGAAAATCATTTACGACTCATTTTAAAAAGAAGAAATAATTATAATTTGGAAAAGAAGTTTCCCGATTCACTTTTTATTTTTCGTAAAAAATTTCCCCAAAAGACCAAAATTTCCCCGATCTAGGATCGCGCGATCGGACATATTCTGCACCCCTTCTGTACCGGTGGGCGACAGAGCATTTGTTAAGGATTTTTCACTGGGCGGTTGTCTGTCATTAAATGTGCCTGGGGGGGGGGGAGGAAAAACCCAAAATAGATATAAAATTTTACAAAAAAAAAAATATTTTTAATATTTTAAATAATATTTCAAACAAAAAAAAATTGGCAAATTTTACCCAATATTTGTAAAATTATATTCAATCTAAAAAGATGTAACAAAAATAAAACTTTTTTTTCTTTTCTGGCGGGATAAGTTAAAGGAATGTACATGTGTTACTCTTTTCTTGTAGTTTTTTGCAAAATGTACAAAAAAAAAACTGTGCAAAGAATTATGAAAAATATAAATAAATTAATAAAACACTGTACTATGTATAAAAAAGAACCACTATAGATGATCACGAATAGAGCAAATACTTACTCGGTCTCTTGAAGTTTCATGGCCAATTATAAAAGAATGACATTTTCAGTAACTCTTGTGCTGTTTAGTAAAACTTTTGCTTGTTATTTATTTATTTTACATGTTACATCCTTTTCATTATTCTCCTTTTTCAATAATTTTTCTTTGGGCATCTGGGCAGTTAAACTGCCACCGCTTTGGGCCACGATCAACTTTGCGGCTTTCATTCGTAGAGATCATATTGCACGCTAAAATAATCCAAATCATTTTAATGGGAAGGAGTCACCTCACCTCTTTCTGTTTACCAACATCAATGGGCAGAGAAAAGGAACAGGTTTTGTTGGAGGCTGTAGGAGAATCGGTGGAGGCTTTTAGGAAGGGGAAAAAAAGAGACAGAAAGAATTCCGTTTACGAAAACTAGGAGCGACCAAATGTTGGATTTTACATTGTCGCCCAGTGACTCTGTTTTGCATTTTCTAGGCAACAAATTTTCTTCACTAGGCGACATTAGTGTTGCCTAGTCCCCATGTTAAAAAATGCTCTGGTGTTTGAGGTTGTGGTCATGTTAGCTACGAAGATGGTAATTCTGCTATTTTGTGTTCTTGTGCCTAAGAAATTCAATCAAAAAGTATCTTTGAACTATGTCTCCTGAACTCAACAGATGTAAGGTCACTAAGTGTTTCATCATCAGGGTGGATGCATGTTAGGCACGCTATTAGCAGATATTAAGTTCTACAAACAGGCTGCGAAAATCATTAGAAAAAAATCCCTCTTCAGTAATGATTTTTGCGAAACACGAAACCTTTTCTTACGCGACATTTTCTTAACATTTCATTTTAGAACGTTTGTACATGTTCCTTGAAATATATTAAGGCCTTAATGATTTATAGCACTAAGTCACCGCCCCTAAGGCAGAAAAGTGCAATATACCGCCGACTCTGTTATTGCCCAGTTGGCGGTATATTGCACCTTTCTGATTTGTCTAGAGATTTTCTAAAAATTTACCTGCTGGGAGTCACGGAGCGCGTCGTGATGACCTAGTCGGTGAGGCATGTGTCTCGGATTTGTTGCCTGCCGATGGGAGGTTCTCCATGTTCGCCGATGGTGACCGCAGCATATTAAACATGTGTTAGTCACTAAGTCCTCCAAGTTCCCATTCTAAATCAATATTTCGGAGGGTGCCGGATCGGGGATATCTGGGCCCCTCTCCTGAATTTTTAGGGATCCAACCAGCTGTTTAAAGCATGTGTAGTATGGGGAACGCTGTAGCGTAATGTAATGCACGTAATTAAGAGCAAGAATCTGAGAAACTGTCATGCCTAGCATTATGGGGTGATTCATGACCTCTCAGATTTTCTCCCAAAAATTACCAAATGTTTATTATCTTATTGAAAGACCAAATCCAGAATGTTTTGCTCTAAAGTTGAGTTGTTTAGTTTTTATGGATCCCTAAAGTTGAAAATGCGACATCAAAATTAAGCGGATTTTCAAGACATGGAAGTTACTGTGAGCCAAAACTCTTAACAGGAACGGTTGAACTCCAGTTTTCTTTTTGTATATGGAATATAGAAGTTTGAAACTTTACAAAATTAATGTTAAATTTGAGGTAAGTTGTTGCCGTAAGGTCAGTAAAGGCCCTCAAAACAAGGCATTTTTGACGTTTTTTAGCGTTTTTGAGGTCCAAAAACAGCTTGTACATTTCAGTTGGCTCGGCAAAAGTAGTTTCGTTTGAAAGACCAGTGTAAGCACTTTAAAATAATGTATAAATAACCGAGGAAAATTCAACGTGCTTTTAGTTGCGTAAGGCCGAAATATGAAAAATGTCATATTTTAGCGATATTCAAATGTTCATAACTTCCTCTGCCAACAACATATTGAAATATTTTCTTTGCCAATGTCATACTCTATTCTTTGTCTTAACAGAACAGTTGAGTCCTTTGAGGCGAAATGTGAATTTTTTTTTACAAAAAATGTTATTTTTTCCTGTGTATTTTTTGTAAAAAAAAATTTCACATTTCGCCTCAAAGAACTCAACTGTTCTGTTAAGACAAAGAATAGAGTATGACATTGGCAAAGAAAATATTTCAATATGTTGTTGGCAGAGGAAGTTATGAACATTTGAATATCGCTAAAATATGACATTTTTCATATTTCGGCCTTACGCAACTAAAAGCACGTTGAATTTTCCTCGGTTATTTATACATTATTTTAAAGTGCTTACACTGGTCTTTCAAACGAAACTACTTTTGCCGAGCCAACTGAAATGTACAAGCTGTTTTTGGACCTCAAAAACGCTAAAAAACGTCAAAAATGCCTTGTTTTGAGGGCCTTCACTGACCTTACGGCAACAACTTACCTCAAACTTAACACTCATTTTATAAAGTTTCAACCTTCTATATTCCATATACAAAAAGAAAATTGGAGTTAAAGAGTTCCTGGTAAGAGTTTTGGCTCACAGCAACTTCCATGTCTTGAAAATCCGCTTCATTTTTGATGCCGCACCTTCAACTTTAGGGGTCCATAAAAACTAAACAACTCAACTGTAGGGCAAAACATTCTGGATTTGGTCTTTCAATAAGATAATAAACATTTGGTAATTTTTTGGAAAAAATCTGAGAGGTCATGAATCACAGGCGTGACACTCTCTCAGATTCTTGCTCTTAAGTCAGTTGCAGCAAAAAGCAAAGTTATGTCTCTTGTAAATCAATTTTTAGCCTTGAGCAAAGGAGAATCAGAGGGCACAGTTCAAATGAGTTGCTTAAATTTATCTAAATGAAAGAAGTGACTGGGTTAATTACTGGGTTGCTGGGGTATTTTTTCATTTAGAACTTGGCAAGGGGATATTGTTTTGAGCTATTCAAATCTCAGGCTTACCTGGAAGTGAAGAAAAAATGACCACTCTAGTAGGGTCTCGGGAACTTGGAACGGAGGAGATTGTCATGAGCAAGGGAGTGGATAGCTCTAAAAGGACCATTGATCTTCATTAGGGACTAGAAATGGACCAGGACCAGTTTAAGGCTACGGTGAACACAACCGTTAGCCCCCTTTTTTTTTTTTCAGTAATTGATCTAGATCTCTAAAACTTTGTGTGCTTGTATATTTACTATATCTAAAAGCATACAAAAAATGGTGTGAAAACAATGAATGCTTTTTTTTTTTTTAATTTAAATCAAAAAAATAAAAAATTAACGAAACTACCAGTATTTCAAATCGCTCCGTGCATCACAGTATTTATTGGATTATTACTGAGCTTTAGAAATGCATTAAGATACTGTCTAGTTATAATGTCATGGATGAATTTTAGTCATTACAGTTCTATAAAATTAGAAAGTTGACTTTTTTTATTGTTAAAATTACTGTGTTTACTGAAAAATTCATATAAATTTTCCTTTGCAGCCATCTTTTATAAACTATCTCATAAAACATTACATGTAATGCATCCATTTATGCACTCATGTCTAATGATTGGAAATGAAGTGGAAATTCAAGGTTTGAAAAAAAAATTGTGACGCACGGAGCGGTTTGAAAGTTTGTAAAAAAAATTTTTAATTCCAAAAAAAAATATTCAATGTTTTTGCACCCATTTTTTTGAATGCTTTTGGATGTTGTAAATGTACAAGCACACAAAGTTTTCGCCGTATGGTTCAATCATCGGAAAAAAAAAGGAGGTTTTTGTGTCCGTCTCATTCGTCGTATTTCGCAGAGGCCGTGGAGAGCCTGGGGGCCGCCCTGGACGAGCCGGAGCCCGTCCTGAACCGGACCTTCCTGCAGAGGTGCCTGAGGCGGCTCTTCAACTCCGCGGCGGAGACCGGGGACGCGCGACTCGCGAGGAGGCTCCACGACCTCTTCCTGCCGCACGTGGACACGGTCGTCGCCAAGGAGGTGCTCCTCGAGATGCTCGTCAAGGTCCACGCCTACAAGTGAGCCCGCTCTCGCCCCACGATACTTCGTCTACGAAGGTGTACCGTGGGGTCATTCCGTAGAAATGCCCACTCCAGCCGAAGTAAAAAAAATACCCGAGTGAAAAAGTTAGCAAAAATTAAATAAATGATAAAAAATGGACGTAAGAAGTTACAATACTTTTTCAATTTTTTTTAATTATCACTGAGATTAGCAACAATAAATAGTTTGTAGTGAGTTTACCGCTTGTTATTCGATGGTTACGTCAGTCACACTCCATCTTGAGTAAAAGTGACACTCAAGACTAAAAAAAATTAAGATTTAACCTTTAGGAGCCGGGCGGTACGCATGCGTTACCGTAACTTTTTTTTTTTTTAGAGGACGGGGACTCCCTTTGGAGCCGGGGATATTTTATAGGTTTCATACTTCTGGTACGACAGTTTATGCCTTCTCTTTTCAATGGAAAAGAAATCTGTGGCTCAACTGTCGTACTGCCTGGGTCGAAAGAAAAATTTCTATACGAACAGCCCGGTTCCAAAAGGTTAATAAATGTTTTTTATGTTTTTAAAAGCCAACTTTGCACATTTTCAAATAGATCATTCAATTTTTAACAGTTGCTTAACTTGCTTAACAAATTGTTGCCTCACAACATGAGCATTCATTTTCAAGGTTGCAAAAATGTTAAGTTAGTCACGCTGCTATTTTGGTTGAAAAAATATCTACTGTCAGTCATTTTGTTTAAAATTCTTAGCAGAAATGATACATAGATACCATGTTCGTTGTAAATCCACCAGCATAACAAAAAAATATTTTTATCCTTTAAGTTACAAGTAAAAACAGTTGCAAAATCAGCTCTGAATGTTACGTTAGTCACTATGGAATGACTCTATATCAGGCTCGTCATTTAGGGTGGGCAGGGGAGGTCAGTTGCCGCCCCCCTTACTTTCAGAAATCAATGTATTTACCTATAAGTGGGCATGGCTTTTGATGTTTTCCTATGAAATTGCATTGTGTTTGGACCCTTTGCCCCTGGAAAAACTTGAAATGACGTCCCTGCCCTATATGCCTCTAATGAGAGCTGGATCCTGAAAGAGATATTAATTTCCCATTCTCTGCACCTTTCCCCTTATGGTTGTCGTAGTTACGGCACTGCGGACTTTTTTCCAATTAGCTTTTGCAACGATGGTTGAATGCAAAGGGTCAAAATGACTTTGTGCATAAACTATTATTCAATCAACGTTGATAGAATATTTTTTGAAGAATTTATAAAACGGATTTTATAAAACGTTTAGAACCGACTGAGACAGGAGGACATAAATAAAACCGTAAGCCTCATTCGATAAACATAAGATAAATGAAATGCTTCAACAGCAGTGTATAAAAAAAGAATGAAACTTGTCTTTCGTGCAGTTTCCATGGAGACGATGCAAAATTTCTAAAATTGATACACCTATTTTAAAGTAACTGAGTTGGGCATATTTTAATTGCGTGGACAACATTAACAATCGATTTATTGGCACACGTAACCGCAGCAACTAACAATTGATCAATTGTAATTGTGTAAAATTGTAATCAACCGTTTATTAACCCATTAATGCTGACTTGGAAAACATCAATAAGACATTCGTCCAAGTTTTAAGCTTATTATCTCACACGTTTTCGACAAGGTTGCAAAACTTATATATAGTATCCTTTCTGTGAGTTTTTAACATGTGAAATACACAACTTTTAGACTGATAGAGCCATGTAAGGACGAGTTATATTTCTTTTCCGTATTGGTATATTTTTGTACCAACCGGCATTTATGGGTTAATTGTTAGACACCATGCAATTAAGTTACAACATCTTGAAATCAACTTGGGTTGAATAATTAAGTTCCTAAATCTATTGGTACTTTTTTCTAAAATTCTGAACAGTAAATTCACCCGGTGAAATTTCTAAAAATGGAATTTTCGCTCGACGGGTGGAGTTACTTCCTTCTGTGCCTGTGGCTTTTGTCGGATGTCTTTACATTCATGTGCTCACATTTACTGCATTGGAAAAGGTGTTCCTTGTTACGCCAAAACATGTGTATGCAGCCATCTGCTAGTTTTGTGCAATAAAACACTGCTATTTTTAATTTCACTCTTCTGCTCAAAGGCTGTCCCCTTTTTCCCAGTGGGCATTCTGGACCCGTTCCCGGGGCCTCGCAATCGATAGGGACCCCCAATTCCTGATATAGACTTATTACCTCAATAGCAAAAATGAGTGGCATACTGCAGAAATGTATTTAAACTGTTTAGTCTGAGAACTAGCAACGTCGAAAAAATCAACGAATTTTAAGATGTCTTTCAATATGCTCTTCTCGTTCATTTTTTTGGCAACTCCTTGATAAGACATCCTGCCAGGCCCGTCATTTAGGGGGGCAGGGGGGGTCAATTGCTCCCCCCTGACTTTGAGAAATCAATGTATTTACATATAAGTGTGCGTGGCTTTTGATGTTTTCCTATGAAATTGCATTGTGTTTGGACCCTTTGCCCCCCCCCCCTCCCCCCTAGAAAAACTTGAAATGACGCCACTGCATCCTGCCAAGTTTTAGGTTTCTACTTCAAAAATTGTACAAAACACAGAGCTTTTTAAAAAGCAAAAAAAAAAAAGTTTTGCATGTAACTTCTGTTCTAATTATAGTAGAATAGCAAATGACTATCTTCCTTTCTGATGAAAGAAAATAAAATTCAAAAACCATTGTGAAGGCAAGAAATAGAGCTTTCCATCGATATATTATATGGCCATACTTATGACTTTATGGTTTGTTTCTAATTGCCCCGAAATGGTTAAAAAAGCACTATCAGTACCAGTGGTTGGAAAAACTACATTGCTTTTGTAGCAACAACAATTGAATTGTAACAACAACAATTGAATTTGTAGTTGAATTACAACTACAACTACTTTGTTATAAATGTAGTTGACTACAACTACAACTACTTTTTTTTAATGTAGCGACTACAAACTACTTTGAATTGTAGTCGCTACTTTTTCGAAATAAATAAATAAGAAGCATACACCGTTTGAGGATTGACGGAAAAAAATCGAAAAGTGGTTTACATTGATAAGTTAACTTCTTTTGAATGTGGAATAGAACTAGCAGTTGCCTTTGAATTTATTTGTTACTTTTCCTTTTTGTTCTTTCTTTTTTTTTTTTTTTTTTGCTAAAATTTGTCTTTTATAAATTTTTTGTACAATTTTTACAAATACTCACCACAAAAAAGGATTCAAAAGTTGAAAGATTGAAAGAATTCAACCTTCAATTTTTTTTAATTTCTTGCCAGGGAATATTTAGGAACATAAAAATTATTTGAAGGAATATCAAAAGTAAGATGCCAAACAAACCAATGATATGAAACAGATAGAATGTATTTCTTCAAAATAATGTATCTAAGAGATCAGCTCATATTTGTATGGTTCTTATTTCTCATTGCGTCCGCTGCTGTACTCGTGCAAGATTTGCACCATCAGATTCGAAAGAATTTCTTTCTTTCTCTTTTTTTTTTTTTTTTTTTCAATTACAAATTTAAAAGTAGTTTTCAGAGATCGCTACAAACTACCATTTTTATGCATCGCGCTACTCACTACTCTACTTTTTTTAAAAAGTAGTGCTCTACAGTACAAACTACTAAAAAATGTAGCTACTTCCGACCACTGCTCATAACGTTATATGACAACATGTTAGTAGTGAAAAGAGCCCAGCCGATTGTGCTTCTCGCAGTATATTACCTCAAAAATTGCTAAAACATAAACTCTGGTGGTCAGGTCCTTCTTGGCTGTCTGAAAATTTATTCCAACCTGTGCCTCAAAACCAACCTTCAAACTATGAACTGTATGATCCCGACAACTCTAGCACATACTGGAATTCTCATTCATTACTCCTCTTTCCCGAAACTCGTTCGAGTGACAGCATGGATTGGCTTTTTCCATTTTGAGTTTCGAGCATCGGAATTCGAAGCTTTTAGGATTTCTGTCTGCAGACGGACTGCATCGCGCGACTCTAACTATCGTCCAAACTGTTCAAAAATGTTTTTAAAACTGAAATCAATTCATTAAAACATTCAAAATCTATTCCAAGGATTCGCCTTTGGAGTAAATCTTCCCCAAGAAACTATGATGTAAAGCCGGATTCAATGCAAATAACACATGATTCTAATCACTTTTAATATCAACAAAATTATGAAATACTGAACGGAAAAATTTAAGAAAATGAAGACATTAAGCAGCATTACATGAAATTTTAATAAAATGAGAAGTACAATGAAGAATTTATAAGCAAAAATTTTAAAATGAAATCTGCAATGAAAATAAAAAGAAAGAAATTAAGAAATTCAATAACTGTTAAAATGTGGAGATGGGAAATAACCAGCTGATGATGGTTTTTTTTTTTTTTTTTTTTTGTAAGATACATACTGTACAAGGCTTGCAGCTGACTTTTTAAAAATTTTACGAAAATTTGGGCTGCAACCTTCCACCATCTGTCGGGGGGGGGATGAGATGGATTACTTTTCGATTCATTAGATGGAAATCAAAGCTCCAAAAGAAAATGGCAAAAATAATGAAATCGGGATTGTCCGAGAGAATATTATCAGTGTTAAAATAAAAAGTGATTTAAATCGATGATTTTTTTTTTTTTTAATCAATTGATTTAAATTGCGATTTAAATCGCCTCGGTCTGACCGTTTCCCCTCTCCGACAGGGAGGACCTGGCCGGCGCCCTGGACGAGTTCCGGAAGTGTGTGCAGCAGCATCGTCTGGCTCCCTGCCTCAGCCTGCTGCTCTGCAAGTGCATCCTGTGCAACGACCAGGACACGCTGCAGAAAGGTAGGCCCGCCTCTCTCCACCTTCTTTGAGTTCTCGCTTTACTTTCGTCCCCCATCTCTTCTGAGGCTAAGTCCTCGACGCCCCGAATTAATGTGGAAATGATTTTGTATTCTACGGTGTGGCGTCTTTCGCTCGGAATCTTCGGGATTACTGCAACGCCCGGCGACGGAAATTTCCGCATCGTAGAATTTATGAATAATAAATCGCTAATACAAAACTAAATGTGAAATAAGTAGTGTTTTATCAAAATAATAATAATAAAAGTATATTACAATGTAAATTTTCAAGTTAAAAAAACTAATTTTAAACATGTATTTAAAAGAAATGAAGGTGTTTTAGTGGTAGCGCCGTCTGTCGTTATCTCCGGAAAACAATAACGAAAAATAATTTTACTTATGAGGTTAATATATCAATTATTATAGGAGTTTAAAGTACAGACTTGCAAATAAATGAGAAAAACGAATTAATAAATCATAGCTTCTGTCACTTTTCGACAGATTCCCGAGCAATTCTTGGAGTTAACTTGTGGCGCCATCTATTGACAGAGAAAATAATTGAAAAAAAATTTAAGGTGAAAAAATGTCTGAATTATAGATTTTCCGAACGACGGAAGTCCGAATTAACGATGTCATACTGTTTTTGTTTTGGTTTCCTTAGTTGAAAATACATCAAATGGCATATGCTCAGAGTATGAAAAATTTGACTTTCACTAGGGCTCAGTCCCCAAAACCGGTATTGGCCACAGAGAAAACTTTCGGATCGCCGACGACGACTGTCGGCCTCTCGCCAAGTACATGGAATGATACTTTACCAGTAGAACATGGGATAACATACTCTCTATTCATTCTAGAGAGTTAAGACTGCACGAAGTTCTCATTGAAATTATTTGAAAGACTACATACATTAAGAATGCAATGTTGGTTTGAGATTGCATTACATATGCATAGAGAAGCAGTCGCCAAAGAGAGAGTCGCTTTGAGAAATCAATGCATTAACATAAAAGTGGGCGTGGTTTTTGATGTTTTTCGGTGAAATTGCATTGTGTTTGGACCCTTTGCCCCCCCCCCCCCTTCCCCCGGAAAAACTTGAAATGACGTCCCTGGACAGAAAAAATAATTGGATTTTTTTTTTTTTTTGAAAATGAAAAAATGTCCGAATTACAGATTTTCCGAACTACAGAAGTCTGAATTTACGATGTTATACTGTATATGCAGAATGAAGTAGAGTGAGATTAGTTTTGGAACAGGTGACGCAAACTTTTTTAGGTTTACTAGCCACTGGCCACTACAGTACAGAACCTTTTATCCGGGAACCAAAATACCGGAAAACCAGAAAACTGGCAACATTTTGTCGATTTTTCCGCTACTTTTTAAAATACGCATTTTCGGCAATGTCTAAAAAATGAAGAGCTTTTTTTTTCTTTTGAAATACCTAAATGAATATGAACGGTTTCTTCATAAGTACCATATAAGTGGCATATAGCTCAGACATTTTTAATATTGTAATATCTATAAGCACTTCTGGATCGTTTTCTCTTCAGATTTTAAGATGCATTACTATTTGTTATAGTAACTTGGGTTCTATAAACAATTGGCAAATATCGCTTCGTAGCGATTCAGAAAACCGGAAAATTCAGTTATCCGGTATAGCTGTGGTCCCAAACATCCCGGATAATTGGTTCTCTACTGTATTAATTTTTTTAGTCTCAAGCTTTACTTCTGCATACGTATAGATATCCAGAAAAATCTGGAGAATAATGAACGTGACGTTTGTTCCTTTCCAGTCGTCAACGTGACCACCTCTTCCTTCGGAGAAGTGACCGCGACCAGCGAACTGGCGGCAGCTCTGGTCGAAACCGGCCGGACGGACAGGGCATCGGAGGTCATGGAGGTCGGTCCCCCTTTTACGTTCCGTGACACTTCTCTGGAAAAAGGCATGTCGACGCTTCCTAAATACTCTACCTGCCTGCTACTTTCTGGTTTTTAGCACAGAGCAAAATTTTGTGTTCGGTTCACGAAGCACTGCCATCTACCGGATTTCTTCGAGAAAGAGAAATGAACGATGGGTTCATTTCTGAATTTAAATTTAAAAATTAACCAGTCAAAAAATTTAACTCGAATGTTGTTTGGATTATCACCACGACAACGGCATCAGCGGATTGCCGCAAGGTGGCGCTCAAAGTGGAACCGATGTCGACGGTAGTGAAGCAAATGTAGTAGGCATTTAGTATTGAGGAGGCGTCGGGCACGGTCGCTCGGCTGTGTCGCCGACTAGAATGAATACTTGCCTTTTATGGAGTGTGCGAAAACATTGTGTAGTTCTGTTGTTTTTTTTTTTTTTCCTTCTCCATATCAGTCCCGATTTTTCTCGCATTTTGAAATCCATTTGCATCCACTTCTGCAGGTGTGCCCACAGGGTAGGATTATGGCACAAATTGCACCATCAAAAGGGGGGGGGGGGTAAACTAATTTATTTATTTGTTTAAATTATTTTTAATTTAATTTTTTCATTTAAATTATTTACGGATTTTTTAAATAAAAGTTATTCATTAATTTGTTTTTTTAATTTAAATTATTTCTTTATTTTTATTAATTTCTTTATTCATTTATATTTTGTTATTATGTGCGGGTGCGTGTTTGTCTTGAAGGGAAAAAAAGCAATTCTATTCTGCGCTTAATTTGTATTTTTAAAAAATTAATAATGTATAAAAAATAAATAATAATTAAAAAAACTAAATAAAATAAAAAGAGGGATAAGAATAAAAAGCAAAAGGGGGTTGTGAAATTTTTTTGGGGGGATGGGCACCCCTGCACCTCTGTAAAGTGCTTTTATTTTGATTTTCTGTGCGATTCTATGACATGGGTATCGCTAAATGTGTGCTTACGATTATTTTTAACTTTTCTTATGTCACAGCACAGCAGAGGACTTGCACCATCACCCTTTTGCCACTTTCTCTTGGAAAATTTCAATCCGAAGACGTCTGAGTCGAGCAAGATTAATCATTTTTTCTAAACGTTAATGAGATTTAGGCTGGCTGTAAGTTATCAGACTCAAAGAACTTAGATGGTAAAATTATGTACGAGATGGGCAATGTTGCACGTTACTTAAATTCAGGAGATTTCTTCACATTTTGTGATCATAAATGTTAAATATATTATCATATTTACCCTTCGCACTCCTATTTTTTAATCATTCTTAATTTTGTGTGCTTTCAATTAAGTTTGAGCAAATTTTTAATCGCATGGGATACTGATGTGCACGAAAAAGTTATACTCGTGTACCCAAAGTTGGCTGGCACGGGAAAGCTGTCCCAGTAGTCCCTCTGCTTGTTGACAAAGAGCAGGGTTCGAAATGACTGCTGGTCCCAGATTCCAGACCAGTAAAATTTGCCTCGGACCACCACGGAAAACAATCGGTCCGAGGGATCGACGATGTTTTTACAATGAAAAATATGCAGTCAGTTATTTAACATTAAATTTAACGTGGGCCAGTATGTATGCATGTTCACTGGTCTGAAGGACCAGTAAGGTTTTTTAATTATTTCTAACCCTGCAAATAGTTGAGTTATGACCAGCAGAGAGCAGTGTGTCTGGCTAGGCTTTTCCCAGTGCCATCATCGATCCGGAATGGATATCGAGAGCTCTCTTCGAGCATCAAAGTTTTCCGCGTTTTCGAGGAAATCTGCCTTTCTCGAAGCGTCCGGACTACTTTCGAGACGGATCTGAATGTATCGAGTCGTCGTCACCGGAAAAGTGGAAGGTTTTAACTTTTAGAACAGATTTCTAGTTGTTTAAATGAACTTCATAAGTATGAAAATGATAGAAACATGCAAACATTTAGCACCTGCTTTGCCGAAAATTGTAAGCCACGTTTATGATTTCGATCTTTTTGCATCCTGTAAACTTAAATTATTTTATAAGTTTGAATTTATTTTGACCTTTCGGTTATCGGTCCCGTCAAAGCTTCCGGGTGGACGAGGGATTCTGCTATTAGTTTTGTGCCAGCGTCACTCCAGTGAGTGGCATAATTCGGTGCTCAACGGGGATTCTGATTGTGCCTTTGTTTTCTCTCTTGTTTCAGACCCTGCGTGACAGGCCCAATGTCAGCCACGTAGAAGACATCTGTAGGAGGATGTACAACAGAAACAAGGTACAGATATCGCAACCGGGGATGTCGGTCGGAAATATTCCCAGTGGGAAGGAATTTAAAAAATGGGAATATTTCCTTGGCCATCTTATCTTCCCAAAAATTGGGAATGTATCGAAATAGAGTTTTTTGACAATTTTAAAGCTTGTTTAAAACTAGAGTACTTTAAATTATATCTATTGTAACAAAATTTCACTTTTTCAAAACCTAGAAATCACTATATAAGGAGGTATTATAGTCTTTTTTATACCTACGATACCATAGTAAAATATACAACTAAATTTACTTTCATAAACGAAACTGCACTTTTTATAAAACTTTTCACTTATTCCTATATGAATACAAATTCATGAGTCTCTTTCTTTAAGGTTTTCAATAACCTCTAATCCTGCTGCAGAGGGCAATTTCATGACTGACAGGGGAAAATGTCTCTCCAACTCTGTCATTTACTTCCACTTAAATAACTTCTACTTTGTATAATTTTCACTTCCACTTTCATTCTTTTTTTTTTTATTTTTGTTTCAACATCACTGATGGTCGGCTATTTTGTTATCCCTCGCTAACAGGCGCTTCACGCTTTCACTTTTTTCCTGCATCAAAAAAATCATTCGAATTATTGAGGTGCTTCGCTCCTTTAAAATGGTGAGGAAAGTTACAGCAAGTTCTGCTCGCTCAAGGGAAAGAAGCAGACATAGATACTCAGTTTTTAATATAAGTAGATGGCTTTTCAACAAATGAATGTTTTAAAATATTACAAGTAGCTAGCGATAAAAATATTACGTACGTGACCTGCTAATGAGTTTCGTGTTTGATTTAGTTAAGGCCTTCATTCAAAATTCTCATTATCATTGTTATTACTATTTCATAGCAACCATATGTTTTGCAACAATGGATTTCATATTTAATCATTTATTAGGCTTAATCGCTTCAAATTTGACTACTTATTAATTGATATCTTCGCTAATTAAAATCGTATAATTATATAAATTGAAACTAATGAAGCCTGAAAAATTACCTATCTATCGGTACCTGGTTTGACTTTCAGTTCATTGGCGTTCAGGAGAAAGAAGCGTGACATAGATAGATAGTTAGAAAGAAAGATAGTTAGAAAGAACGATACTCAGTTTTTAATATAAGTAGATTTTAGTCTTGTTTAAGGGTTTTATTGATTTAGCATGAGAATTACTTTACGTTTTGATATAATTGTAAAAAGGTTTTTAATGGATACATACGGAATCTAACTAACGAAAAAAAAAGAAGTAAACAATTATTACATAATCTTTGGCACAAAAAACTAGCGTCAGTTGAAAAAATCGCCTAAAGTCTCAGTTATTAAAATCTCCTTGCAACAAATTTGGCAAAATCCCTGTTCGATTGGATACTAAGCAACTGCCCAATTGTAAGTACCTCGTGAAAGTGCCCAATCAATGCAAAACAAATTTAAGAAATGCCATTAAGTTGTATTTAAAGCTCCATCAAATTGGAAAATAATGAACCGAATCCATTTATTAGTTGCCAATCTCTACAAGCGATTACGTTACCAATACTCTGAAACACATATTTACAGAACTCGCAAAAATAATTGATGCTGTGAACAATCTACTAAAAAAGAAATACAATTTAATGAACAAAATAATATTTGCACGTTTAAAGCACAATAAAAAACACATTGCTTAAGGATAAATATTCTACCTACACAACTATCAGACTACAAAATGTTTTAAGTACAAATCATGATAAAAGCTTGTTAGCGAGTAAACGCGTAAGCATTTCCAATGTCAATGTAAATGATAATGGGATAAACCCATTTCTGATTATTAACAGCAGAGTTATTGATACGAAAAGATGATTAAGTTCTTTTTAAAAAACAAAACTTATCTTTATTTTTCCATAAACATCAACGAAGTTTTGAAGCGATGACCAACGATCAATTTAACTAGTGAAACATTTAATTATGACCTAACATCCGGGAAAATATCACCGGTAAACTTTAAAGTTGATTTTTAAACATTATAAAAATGAGCATTGCTCCGAAAAAGTAAAAGAGTTTACCCCTTTCCGGCGGGGAAACAAACTCCAAAAATGCGACACACGCAATGTGGCCGATCGAAAAAGCGAGTGGAGATCGAAAGTCGAATCTTCAATTTTATACCCTGCTACATTTGCATATTGAAACAACATAAAACACGTGACACACGGCAACGCCCTGCACACGTGTCATCACCGATCGGTTCTGCCGGCACATGACGAGACGACACATCTGGTGCGTCACCAACTGGCCCCGCCCACTGCACGTGCACGGGAATCCCAGTTCCGAACGATGCACACGAGTCAGTTGATAGTAGGAGAAACATAAGCAATGCTTGATACAAGTTTATTTCTTTAAACAAGATAAAATTAAGGTAAGGAGTGAGATTAACTAATACATTTGTCTAACAGTAAAAGCCAGGCCGTCATTTGGGGGGGGCAGTTGCCCCCCACCTCGACTTTGAGAAATCAATGTATTTATATATATGTGGGGGTGGGTTTTGTTGCTTTGTGGTGAAATTGTATTGTGTTTTTACCCTTTGCCCCCCCCCCTGAAAATCTTGAAATGACGTCCCCGGTAAAAGCCTGGATAACCATGAAGCTGAAAAAAAAAAAAGACTTTTTGATTTGACTTGAAAAAAGCCTTGACGGTTTAATGCGAAAAGTGGAAATAATGCACGCAATTCTAGCTATCAGCAGGAAGTTGAGATGGTGCACTAAATATTGAGTTAGTTTGTTGAAAGCCTTCGCGGATTTATGCGAAAAATGTACCTTAAATTGGAATGAAAAAAGCGCTACCAATGGAACTTTTTCAAATATCGTTAGAAATAATAGCCTATGTGTTATTCTGATGTATAGGCTACATTATGGTAAAAGTTTCATTAAAATCCACTCAGTAGTTTTTGCGTGAAAGAGGAACAAACATCCATCCATCCAAACATCCAAACTTTCGCATTTATAATAGTACTAGCAGTACCCGCACGGCGATGCGCGCGCAAAAAATGTAAAGACAGTCAACTGAATAAATTTAAATTCACTCCACCCTCTGAAGTTAAATTATTATATTCTTTAATTCATATGTGCTCCACGACCTTTTAAAATATATAGAGGACACTTTTAATGCCATTTCACAGTTTATAGTGCTCAATGAGAGGATTATTTTAGTTTTAAAGACTTCTTTCTTCTTTTTGTGTGTGTGTGACAAACTTATTTATTTTTAGCAAAATTTTTACGTTTCAATGGAACTTTTGACGCAACTGTAGAGCCAAGATTTTTGAAAACTCTCAACGACCACAGCAATTTTGCCCTTGAAATTTAATATAATTCACCGATTTAAGCGTAATTTCAATGTAAAATTGGTCGCCAAATCTAAATTTATTAACATAGGGAACCGATTGTGTCAGGTAGCTCAGCCACAACCGTTCTTCTATAATTTGAATGTGAACATTAAAAGCAAGAAATATGTCTTTCGCACCATTTCTTTGGATTGATTACAATCTAACAGTGATCCTCAAATAAGCAAGATTTCACTGGCCAGAGTTTACGTCGCCAAATACGAAAAGTAACTGAATAGCGGTGTTACCGAAAATGTCAGAATGGAACTATTATTGTTAAAAATTTAGTGATGGCGGCATTAAATACACGTTTTAAACATGCAATAAAATACTCTTTAGACTGCGAACAACTGCTGTTCCTTACCAGAGCGTTTTCTCTTTCTTTGATTTGGAGAAAGTAGTGTTTCACTGGCTGGGAGGTTTGGTAAATTTACCAACTGTTGCCAAACTTTACGACGCCAAATACGAAGAGTAACTGAATAGCCATCACTATTTCTTTCAACAATAATAGTTCCATTCTGACGTTTTTGGTAACACCGAATTTTGAGGAAGTCAACTGAATAAATTTTAATTTACTCCAACCCCCGCTGCAGAAAAATTATTATATCATTTGGTTCAAATGCGCTCCACAAACTTTTAAATTCCACTTAAAGTCATGTTAAAGTTTAAATTATTCTCCAAATAAATATAAAAGAAAGAAAGTTAAGTAAGTAACAGCAGATATTAATTAATCAAACTGAATAAATTTTCAAGCCTTAAATTTATACGCTAATTTAAACCACAAATTAACTTCGCGGACAAAAGAGCAGCTGATCTGGAAAATGGACCTTGTGTTTCAGTATTGCGTACATAGTTAGGCCTTGAAAATTGACTAAATTTGATTAATTAATATCTCCTGTCCTAATTAACGGAGGAAAACGTGCTAAAACTTTTCTTTTTCAGAAAAAAAAACCCTTTCCATCGCTATGTAATGTTAAGGGGTAGGGGAAGGTTTTCCCCCCTCAATTATGGCGGATGCACCAAAAATGAGACTAATTAATTAATTTTAAAATAACTAATTCGAAATTTAAAATTTGGCTTTCCAGGTGCATTACAGGGGGGTACTTTCGAATTTTTGGCCCAAGTTTCAGGTCTGTGGGTGCTGTGGGGGCTTCTGGCCAGCGGTTACAAACAAACAAACACCGTCATCTTTATATATATAGATTAAGATTTTTGTACTGCTTTGATATACTTTTTATCTTTTATCTATTTTGTGTCTATCTTTTGTTGAAACAAGTCTTTAGTTTTCGATAGAATTAGTTTTCACAAAATTCTAAAAGCAGGACTCAGAGAAAAATTCCCGAATTGACTTTTGTAAAATCTTATTACAGAACTGATACAAAAACAAAGTCACAAGATCTTGAAACTTTTGTGTTGCATAGGTTTGAAATGAGTTTTTTCGCTGTCATTGTGTTATGCCTTCTGAATTTCCATGCCTCTTTCAGGTGGGGGCTCTGGAGCAGTTCATACACATCACCAAGGGGCTGAGGAACCTCAACAGAGAGAGGATGTACCATCTGTTGTTGTCGTTGCACGGTGAGTTTTTGAAGGTTTTTAAAAATCATGTGAATTTTTTTGTTCTAAAACTTGGTTTGATGTACAAGTGATAGTCTTTTGTTCAGCAACTGTTATTTATTTTTATTTATTTTTTTTTTTTTTTTTTTTGCGTTTAAAACCTTTGAATACTTGTAAACTTATATTATGACTGCTATGCTAACAGGCCTGTCATTTCGAGTTTTTCCCAGGGGGTGAGGGGGGGACAAATGGTAAAACACAATCAAGGGTATGTCCAGGATTTTTCACAGGGTCCGTTTTTTGTGAAAAACTAAATAATTTTGTGAAAAATCAAATAGTTTTGTGAAAATCAAACAATTTTGGAAAAAAAAGCAAAAAAAAAAATTTTTTTTTGAATTCAATAAAAAAATAATAACATATTTCATTTATTTTCCTCTTAAAAAAGCGTATCAAACATCAAAAATGCGAAAAATCCGATTCCTGTAGCGGATGCAAAGAGATTGCAGTTTTCAAAGTAATGGCATCAAAAGCATAAAAACGGTATATAAACGAATTTATTTTGGTAAAAAATTTTTATAATTGCATTTTAAAGATCTATGATGAACATATTATTATTATACGTTAACACAATTAATGCAAAAATAAAATGAAATGATCCATTCAGCATTTTAACATTTAGACTCATAAAAGAACAGTTAAAGGGCCCTGCTCCACATTGAGGTAAAGCAGAAAAATAAAGCAGAAATGTAAAATGGATTACATAGCGCTCCTTTTTTAAGCACCCGGATTTTCGGTTTCTGCCTTTGGTTTCGGTCGCATTTTACGCTGATGTGGAGCAGGGCCCTTAATTTTGCTTTAAAAAATTAAAAATGATGATCTGAACAAAAAAATAAAGCGAATTTTCATTTATTTGCCTCGTAATAAAGAGTAATTAGCTTGAAAAATAAGTAAATTTCGATTATCTTATTGGATACAGAGATCCCATTTTTCAAAATGAAAGCATCAGAAGTATAAAAACGATAAAAAAATAATTTATTAAAGTCAAATAATTTTACAATTACAGGTTTTTGTGACGAATGTCAATGTCATAATCACCAACATATTCGCCGAAAAATCGGAGGAAAATAAGTATGGAGACCGTAGCAAAACAGACAATACCGGACTTCCAATATCAACAGACCAAAAAATACATTAATTCCTGAATATAACCAAAATACCACTCTTGTAAGCATTTTTAAAAAAAACAGATAATTTTCTGTTAAAATAAGGTCAAAACTTCGCACAAACACATCAGACAGTGGTAATTTAAAATAGATGATCACTCGACCAGAAGCAATCCCATTTTTTCTCCAACCCCAGCTGTCTGTTTGCAGTTCTAAGTTCATTTCGCCATAGTTGCTATTATATTATTTCCTTTTTGTTGAAGTCAAGTGCAGGGAGAAAAATCCTTACTCTGCATTTCCACAGAAATCTATAACAGCTACATCGCAGCAAGCCATTTTGATTTGCATATGATAGGACAAACAAGCAGAACTATTAAAGCAACACAACTACCTTCTTTAAGTTGTTAATTAATTTCTTCAAAAGAAATCAACAAAAAGTGCTACATTTTATGTTGAAAATTTATTGCTTGCCCGAGTATAGCAGGCAGGAAGGTGCCGACTTTTTTCGTTTTCGCGAAATGGATGGATAAGCGATTCCCTTCTGTAACTTCAGAAAAGGCCCAAAAATTATGGGCTTTTACACAGAAATATGCTATGCGTTATTTTGATTTCAGATTTGCTTTTTAAATGAATAATGTGTGAAATGTCCGTTTTGTTTGATCAGCATTTTGTGAAGGGTCCGTTTTGCTCGATCGTATTTTTGTGAAGGGTCCGTTTTGCTCGATCGTACTTTTGTGAACGGTCCGTTAATGGACCCGAATTTCCTCCGGCCAGACCCCTGACAACGTGAATTTTACAAAAAATGGCAAAAACCACGTCTGCTTTATTTCACCCCATTTAATTTCTTTCACGCTCATGTAGACGGTTCCTATTAATCCGATTTAAAATGGATATTTTCCAAATTTAAAAACGCCCGTATCTTTCTTCGGGGTGGAGATGTCGATGAGTGGTTTCGAAAACCTTCGGAAGGAAACTATCCCGACAGGTATTTTTTGCGTTCTTTCGAATGAGACCGAGATCGATGAGATCCTGTAAGTATTTCGCCAGATGGAGCCATTTTGAAGTCCTTCGTCCGAAATCGGAACGGATCGGTACTTTTCTCCCGCTCAAAAACCACCCTATAATCTTTCCCCGGTGCCCGAGTATCTCCCTGCCAAATTTCGTCCAGATCCGACATAAACTGTGGATTTGTATTAGGCACACACACACACGTAAAAATACATATTCTTTGTTTTATTTATGTGGATTTTGAATTGTATTTGTATTTATGTGAGAGCTGCTTGAGAATGACCCTCTCGCACGTTTGCAGCCGACAAGAACGGAGTGGAGCAGGCGTCGCGGGTCCTGCAGGCGATGCGGGAGGAGGGCGTGGCCCCGGGCCCCGAGACGTCCCGCCTGGTCCACGACCTGTACCGGCTCAACGACCGGGACGTCCCCCCGGAGCTGCGGGACGAGGCGGCCGCCCCCCGGGAGGAGGAGGAGGGGCGACGGTCCCTGACCTCCGACTACTTCAAGGAGAAGTTCATGGGGTTCGTGAGGGAGGAGGACGCGCCCAGGGCCCTGGAGGAGCTCAAGAGGTGAGTGTCGGGGCCGTATTCGAGGGGTGGGTTCGAACCCCTTCCGAAATTTTACAAAACTATTCCGACAAATGCTTTTTAATGCCCTTTTTTGGCTGAAAATGTCTTTTCTGTGTTATTTTTAATTTTCTTATTTACTTCACAATTTTATTTGAACAAGAAGTTCTGTCAAGAACTAAACGAGCCTACTTTCCCGTACATCGACATCGGCATTCTAGCATCTGATCATTATTCTCTTGATCATCTGAGACTAAACATTATGTCA
Organism: Uloborus plumipes; assembly: GCA_038373865.1. Taxonomy (NCBI): domain Eukaryota; kingdom Metazoa; phylum Arthropoda; class Arachnida; order Araneae; family Uloboridae; genus Uloborus; species Uloborus plumipes. The sequence continues at coordinate 78,255 of JAXGGA010003782.1, forward strand.
AACATACCTTTTTAGCACTTAAAGCTGATTTCTAAAAGCAAAATATACCCCTCTCATCAGATGAAATAGAGACATAAAAAGTGAATAAATGAATAAATGAAGTTTTGTCGCACCTTTTAAAGAATGTAACTGTTACAGTTCTTCCGTAGAAAAATTCCTCAATCGTTTTCAAAAAAAAAATAAAAATAAAAGTAGAAAGTACATCAAAACACATTTTATCAAAGAAAGGAAAAAAAACTCGTCCGTCGATAAAATGTCTCGATTTTCACTTTTAAACCGTTGCCAGTTGTTAAATATAAATAAAAAATAAAATGCCCTCGTGAATGAAACACTTTTGTTACAAAAAAAAATCGTCTGCCAAAAAAAAAATAATAATAGTAATAAATAACATAACACAAATGAATAAATAAACAAAAAATCGTCTGCACAGTCAGTCATTTTTTTCTGAGCCTGCATTTCCACCATGTTTGTGGAGTCGGAGTCGGAATCAGAGTCCTCGCAGAAGATTATTCAGAAAAGTACTTTACAAACATTATTTATCAAAACCATTTTTTTACAAAGTTAGTTTGAAGGAAATCCGACTTTAAGTTCCAGGATCAACATTCAACTTAAATTCCCCGTAGGCGCTAATGTTAAATTTTTTTCTCTTTAAGGTTCAATATTGAACGAAAAATGGTTCAAACCAAAAAGCGAAATAAGGGAATGAACCTCTCCGAGATCTTTCAAACAAAAAAAAGTTTATTCCATTCGGATGGTTCACTCAGAAGTTATTAGGTGGGGAAAGGTTGCTTGAACGGTTCAATGTTGAACGAAAAAATGTTCAAATTGAAAATTTAAATACTGTAATGAAGTATCCTTGCTGAGATCCTTCGAACAAAAAAAAAGTTTATTTAAATCGGACTGTTCACTCAAAAATTATTAGGGGTGACAGCTTGCTTGAGCGGTTCAATGTTGAACGAAAAATTGTTCAAATCGGAAATGTAAATACGGGAATGAAGTATCCTTGATAAGATCTTTCGAACAAAAAAAAGTTTGTTGAAATCGGACTGTTCACTCAAAAGTTAGCATCGCGGGACAGGTTGTTTGAACGGTTCAAAGTTGAACCAAAAATTGTTCAAATCGAAAAATCAAATATGGGAATGAGTTGTACTCGCCGAAATCTTTCCAACAAAAAAAAGTTTGTTCAAATCGGAATGTTCATTCAAAAGTTATTAGGGGGGGAAAGGTTGCTTGAACGGTTCAATGTTGAACCAAACTTGTTCAAATCGAAAAATCAAGTATGGGAATGAGTTGTAATCGCCGAGATCTATCCAACAAAAAAAAGTTTGTTCAAATCGGAATGTTCATTCAAAAGTTATTAGGGGGGAAAGGTTTCTTGAACGGTTCAATGTTGAACAAAAAATTGTTCAAATCGAAAATGTAGATACAGGAATGAAGTATCCTTAAAAAGATCTTTCGAACAAAAAAAAGTTTGTTCAAATCGGACTGTTAACTAAAAAGTTAGCATCGCGGGACAGGTTGTTTGAACGGCTCAAAGTTGAACCAAAAATTGTTCAAATCGAAAAATCAAATATGGGAATGAGCTGTACTCGCCGAGATCTTTCCAACAAAAAAAAGTTTGTCCAAATCGGAATATTCATTCAAAAGTTATTAGGGGGGACAGACAGACAGACCGACCGACAGACCGACACACAAATTCCCCATCTCAATACCCTACTTTCAAATTTTTAATTTTTCGATATTCATTTTACCTTTTTATTTTTTTAACTTGGCGATATTTTTTGGACTTGGCGATATTTTTTTAACTTGGCGATATTTTTTGGACTTGGCGATATTTTTTAGATGCATTAAGCCAATTTTAATACTTTTTTCGTCTTTCTTTTATTTTTAACGTGAAAGTAGGCTAAAAAGGAAATTATCATTATTGAATGATTCTACTAATGAATTGATTTATCTGCAGTATTTATTTCTGTTGTAGTTTTTGCAGACATCATTTCGTGCACAACATTATACCTTTTTAACTGGGGCGATAGAATTTTTTTCTTCGTTGAAATCAATGTTATTGTTTTATTTTTCATGTTAATGCCCCTGTAACGAAAAATAATAGGATAAGGGCTTAAAATAAAATTTTATTTATCATATAGATTTCGCAAGAAATTTGTCGATAAAACCCTCCCCGAAGCAATGGTCCGGTCACGGCCCCGGAACAGCCGGTCCGTGAATTTATTATGGGGATTCTCCGGAGCGGGTCAGGCTTTTTTGCCGGGACAGTGGTGAAAACTGGAAAAAATCAGTCAAAAACTAGAAAATATTGCTGGATATCAAAAAATTTACTAAAAAGAAATATAATTTTGTACATAATACAGCTGAGAGTTAAATCTGAAATTTTTTTTCAATTTTATCAACATTACTTGATTAATTAAAATATTTTAAAATAATTCTTGAGCAAAAAATAAAAAAAAGACTTGAAATAGATAGGAAAAAATGCTTCAAAACTTGTTTTTACTACTCAGTTTTGGAAAAACAAATATGTATCCTAATTCTAGTCAACAATTTAATTAAATTTGAGTTTACTATTTTATGAAGTTTTTATCATTGGTTACCTATAATTAATTCGAGTTGAATTATGTTTTCATGTCATCATCTCTGAGCAACAAACATTTAAACCTCAGAACAGTAGTTAGGTAGCCAGGCCAGTCATATTGATGAGTCAGGAGGAGAAAATTGCTCTCCCCCTCTCATTTAGAGAAGAAATGAATGCGTTTACAAATAAATGGTTGTTTTTTGCATAATTTGCATTGACCCCTCGCCCACCCTTTAAAAATTCAAAATGGCAGGTCTGAACATAGCCTACTGTCACTGAGATTATGAGATTGTAGATACTAATTATAGTTTGTTTCTCTATAAATTTATATTGCCTTTATAGCGTAGGAGATTGTACAAAAGTATTGGGACACTCAAGAGGTAACCAATGGTTTCATGAAAGACACCAAGTATAAACATACAGTGACCCCTAGTTGTTGCATCACTTTACCGGAGACAACAAAAAAAATGCTCTAACGAGGTTATGAAAAGTATTGGTTCAAATTGGTTTCAGCTTCTAATTTAAAAAATAAATAAAATATGAAATAAATAAATATTTCCATTATTTTTTCTTGGAATATGTAAACCAAGAATTGTAACTTAAAATGCTGTGCATTTTGAATGTATGGAAAACATACCGGGTTTGGTCATTGATTAGAAAAAGAAAATACTTTTCTGACACATAATTTTTTTCTCTGCGGTTGATTCAGCTCTCGTAAATTTATTCACTGCTTATTTTTTGTTGCGTAATTATCTTTTTATGTATGGTCTGCACATTGCACAATCTTTTGAGTTTTTCCATGGGTGACAACGGCAACTGAAATGAGTCGGCGTCAGTCAGTCGGAATACTTTCTATGTAACGAAATGGTGTTGTTATATTGTCTCGTCCGATGTTGGCGGAGAAAATCATTTAATTTGGTGTGAATATGTAAATAAAAGGATTATTTTACAAAAAGTGAAGACTGCAATAATTACTGGGTGCTCAATTATATTTCTATAAAAATTCCTGAAAATTCAAGTGCGAGAAACAGCCGTCAAATGTAAAACAAAGTTTTTGAAAACATTTTTCAATTTTTTTGGGAGCGCAATATATCCGAACGAGCGACATTTTAACGAGGAGATACTGAACTAAAATCTTCTGCTTTTAAGCTATTTAAATGACAGAACCAACACAAAGTTGCATCTTCAACAAACAGCCGTGTGCTATGCCAGAAATAGCAGGGCACACAGATGTTTTCTGTCCAAAATTCAGTAAAAAGTTGAAGTTGCGGTTGAATCGGGAGCTGCGTTGAACGATTTTTCCTAACTGTCACAGCCCCTTTACTCATAATTGAAGGGCTCGGAGGTTGAAGGGACTAAGTTACATTTTGGAAAATGAACACTCTGGACAATGGTAAGCAATGGATACGGGCAAGCAAATGAAATTTGGTACATCAAAAGTAGATATCATTTAATCACTCGCAATTTCTGTCTTGCTGCTTAACCCCTCCGTCTCCCGAGTCTTCCCTATTTATTCCCGAAAGTTTCCTTCCACCAGGATGAAGAAAGGCCACGTCCGATCCATCTCCACCGATGAACTCGCTCAGCTTGTGGAGCTCCTCATCAGGAAGAAGAATCTGTCGGGTGAGTTCGTGCCGAGTTTGTCGGTTTTTCGTTTCCTCGGGCAAAATTCTAAACGAACGATCCCAAGGGCCGTCCGACGGAAAAGCCGCCGTCCTGTCCCGCGCGTGACGCTAGAGTGTTTCGTTGAAAAGGCGTGACTTTAGAAAGCAACGAGCAAAATATTGGTGAATAAATTACAAACAGGTGCGTTATTCCTCGGGAAGAAAACTCTGTTCATTACCTTTTGAAATGACTACTTTACGATGAATATAGGAGCAGGGACGTAACTAGAGGGGGGCAGACGGGTCTCGTGCCCGGGCGCTAGATTTTAGGGGCGCTGAACTGGCTAAGTAACTGCATAATTTTCTTTTCATTATTTAAAAAAAGACAAATTTTTAGAAGCCAGCTCCCTCTAAAAAAAGCTCAATGGTGGCACAGGCAAAAAGTTATATCTTTTAATGTGGAAAAGGCATGGGAAAGATCGAGGGAGAGAAAGTGACGAGGGTGCGGTAAATGGCATGAATATATTTTCTTTTAGAGAGTGACCAGTAAAAGTGTTTCATGCCTTATTTCCTCAATGATATTCATATAGTACAGATTTCATAATATGTCTGAAAAACCATCTGGTGCACAAAACAGGCAAAGAACTTGAGTGCGGAAAAAAGAAAATCATCTATGTTCATCGTTGTTATCATCGTGGTTGAATGGAAAATACATTAGGTGAGGGTACGTAAGACATTGTTTGTCTAATTTACATGATGTAATACAGGTTTGTTGAACATTGCCGATTAATTTCTCTCATTCTTTGAGAAAAATCTCGCACTGTAATAATAGAGATTCAGTGCAAAGTTCTCTCTCACTTTTTTAGAAAATGCTCTATGGATTTTTAGAAATTGGACCCATATGAGACATTTTAAACCTACTATCAATCTAATTTTGGCACCCTCGGGACCAGTCCTAGGGGCAAGCAATACAAGCAGCCACTTGAGGGGTGCCAAATGGAGGAGGGCGCTATTACAGCCAATAAAAAAATATAAAAAAAAAACTTTTGGGGAAAATGTGAAATGCAAAAATTGAAAGAGTTTTTTTTTACCTTCTACGTTTTATCAGCTATGTCCCGTTTTCAGAAAGGAGGGAATGTTGTGGTTCATTCTTTAACCAGGGTAAGGTTATTCAGCAACTGCTATAAGTATTGAAGTCTACATGGATGTTTGCATTTTTTATAAAAAAAATATTTAAAATATATGTTTCTGAAAAATTTGAAAAATAGAAATGAACGGTTTCAAAGTAAATCACTTAATCGGGTTTCCGAATACACATCATTAAACAAACCAACATTTTGCTTAGTTAATGTAAGAATTGCATTTTGGCTACTGTTGGTCAATCACTGCAATACGGGGTTGGTGTTGAGAGTAGAGCTAAAGAAAATCAATCGCTACGTAAGAATTTTGTAAAAGAGTAGAATTTTTTTGTTCCTGGAAATTATAACGTTAATTAAAAGTACCAATTTTCAAATTTAAATTCTGGTTTTAAATAAATAAATTGTACAGAATATTTTTCAGCGATAATATGTGATGTCTCGTAAAGTATTTAATAAACAAATGCTAACTTATAAACATTTATTCAATAATTCACATTTTTTTTTTATGTTCTCGTTCCTTTTCTTTCACAGCAAAGTTTAGGATTTCGAAGTTTCTTAAAATTTCATTGTACACTTAATATAATGCTGAATATTTGATAGTTAAAAGTAAAATTTACAATTTTTTACTTAAGAATTTTTCTAAAGTGAAATTCATGAAAATATTTTTGATTTGCAAAGTATTAAAGGCTTTTAAATTTCTTTCATTTCAAGTAGTTTTCAAACGTATTAAATATGATGTTCAATATGAAAAGGAAAACAATTACTCATTTGGTATTAGTTAGTTCATGTTATATTTTTTTTAACAATTGGAAGCATTTCTTTTTTTCTTAATTTCAAAATAAAAATTACTGAAAAACTTGAGATAAACTGAATAAAGATAGAACTCTCTATCTACGCGATTCCCAATTTTTCAATTCTGAATTCAAAAAACTGTTTTCGTTTTGAAAGTATTTAAGGTTACTCAGCTAGTATTTATTATTGTTTTGATTATTATTATCATCATTGTCTAAATTATCATTTGAGATATATTAAAAATTTTTGCAACCAAAAAAGCTCGCAAAATAAAGTTATATTTTCATTTTTTTAATGTAAGTGATGTAAAACTGGAACTAATTAGTAATGTATTTGAAATGTTTCTTCATTATTAGGCTTTTATTGAATAATTAAATACTATTTTCTAAAATTTTAATCTATTCATTTTGATTCAGCCCACATATACTTCGATATCATTTTATAAATCTTTTCACATTTGAAATCGTTACAGTATGAAAAAAGAAGTCTATGAGCTATAAGCAATTCTCATATTGAAATGCGTGAGAAGTTTTAGAATTAATTTGACTTTTTAACTTAAAAACTTTTGTTAACTGATAAGCATACTTTCAAAAAAAAAAAAAGCATTAAGCTTCTGAGCAGAAAATGTATGAGAAATTGGAACTCTAAAACCAATGCGTGTCGGTGGTCGGTCTGGCCCGATATTCAGGAGTGTGAAGAGGGAAAACTTGTCCCTTTGGCTTTGAGAAAGTATTGTATGTATTTAGTTGTGCTTTTTGTTCATTTTCTATGTAATATTCGTTGAGTATACCCTTATATGATGGTGCAGACGTTGGCGTTGTCATTGTTTTCGACAAATATTTTATTTTAATGGGGGGGGGGGGGGGTGTCGAAGTGAAGTCTTGCCCCTGTTCAAAAATGACCTTGTTACGTCCCTGTATAGGAGCTTCACGTGTGGGACAAGAGGGGGGGTGTTTTCCCATTGCAAGAATTTTTTCATTTTTGAAATGAAGCTTTTTACGCGAGGGACCTATTATTTTTTGCTGCTGGATTTTAGGTTGTTTTTCAGAAAAAGATTATGTCTCGACTGAGCTGTAACAGGTTTACGCCGTCCGTTTCTGTTCCCGAGAACTTTTCTCTACTTTTGAGAGCTCTCTTAAAGCACTGTTTCCGAGAGCAAGGAAGTGGTTATTTTTTTCTTTGAAGCTTTTTCGAGAGCCGTACTGCCGTGCCGAGCACGTGAGTCGTATCTGCACTCTTTAACAAAATCGAGTTAGCGCCACCAGGTGATTCTCTGTGGCGTATTTTACGCAAATGCAAAATTATAGGGCCATTTGAGAAAGAGAAATACTTTTTTGAAAATTCCAAAATAATTTCCTCTGAATGAAATACATGGTGGCGCTACACTTTAAAAAGTTTTATCTCAGTCTGAGCTCGACTGCAGATACCACTTTTGCGCTCGGCTCGGCAGCGTGGCCGTATTGTGCCGATGTCAGATCCTCGTTTGCTTTCTCGCAGAGCTGGGTCCCAACGTTTTCGTGATGAGCTACCTGATCGAGCAGGCCAGCCAGGTGTTCCTGCCGCTGCTCCGAAAATATTCGGAGTCCGGAGACGTGGAGTCGCTGCGCTCCGTCCACGACCTGCTCCCGGACTTCTCGCTCCGCAAGATGTCCTTCAACTACTTCTACTGCAAAGCGTTCATAGCCAGGTGAGCCATCATAGCCATTTTTCAAACCCTGAGAACAAATGATCAGAATTTTGCAATATTATCTCCCACTTGCTGTATCATGGTATGAGGCATCAATTCTTGCCAAATTTTAGAGGAAAGCGCCAAGGCGAGGAATCGAAAGTATGCCGTGTCTACTCTCGAAAAGGCATCCTTCTGCAAAGTGTGAAAGGGGGTCTTCCGTTACTCACTGAAACTCCCTGCATTTGGCAACTTTTCTTAAAATTTTGGCAGACTTTTGAGTTGACCCGCTCTCATATTGAAGAGACTGAGGCAAATACTTTACACACCCAAGAATGTGCAGACCGCGCCGAGCATTCGCCATCTCGCCAAATGCGATGAAATAGAAAATTCGGCGAATTATATTTCGATTTGGCTAAAGTACTGGCGAATAAAAAATTCTCAGATCTCTCTTCGCGGTCTCTTTCTGGTGTGCTGGATTTCCTTTAGCTACCAGTTTTTTTTTTAGCTTCGCTGAAAATAATCTACCTTCAGCTCAGTTGTTGTCTATTCCAGACTGATGACTCCAAATGAGGACAAAACTGCCATTTCTGGATGACAAAGCGGGGCTGTCGGTGTATTGCATGTTTTACCATGCTCTTTCATGTGCTACTTATTTAATTTTCCTTCATTATGCCCTATGGTATTATTTCCTGATTAGATTTATTTATTTTTCAGTTAAAGAGAGCATGCTAATCTATATGTATAAAAATGTATGTATGTATGTTCCTTTTACAAGTCCAGCTTTCGTCAGACTTTCATCTAACTTGGCACAGAGGTTCCTCGATGCAATACACATAGGAGGCATTTCACATAGGAGGGGTTTTGAAATTTTAAAATCCAAAAAGCTCAACATAGTAATTTTTTGTCTAAAAATGGCCATTTTTTTTTTTTTTTCATTTTGAGTAGATAGAGTCATAGAGACAAGCCTTTAAGCATACAAATGGATAAAACTTAACACATTTAAATAGGAGTCTTTTCCAACACAGATGACAATGAACAATGAATGATCCATTTAAGGCTCACTTCTTTCATTTTAGCATTAAATAAGTCGAACATAATGCAACGCCGGGTAATAAGCTAGTGTATGTATATAAATAAGCACCTGTATGGCAAAATAATTCTCTTACTTTTTTGCAGTGAAAGGTATGAGGATTTGATTTCGGAAATGGAGAAAAACATGGGGAACAAAAACAAGGTGTTTTCTGTCTCCGCATTTCAAGAGCTGCTGAAAATTCCTAGTGTGGAGGAAAGATGTAAGTTATTTTCCAGTTTTCTCTTTTTCTTTTTTTTTCCAATTATAAGACTTCAACGACAGACAGGGTTCACCGAAGCGGGCCCGACCCGAAAAAACCCACTTCGTCAGTATCCCACCCAGTGGGTTTTTTCGAAATTTACTGCATATTGAAAGCGTTTATTTCAGAAACAAACTAAATATTTCGAATATTTTGATCCACACTAAGCATAGAAATTTGTACGAGGGGCAACAAGAAAGTAAGGTCTCCTATTCTTTTTTAAATACAAAATGGCATTTATTTACTAAGTATGATACATCGTTTGAAAGGCCAGGATTTTGGTGTTTTTTCAACATAATCGCCATTTTTTTCCAACACCTTCCTCATCCGCGCGATGCACTTTTCTATGCCGGTATCGTACCGCTTTCCTTCCGCTTCGAGCAGCCAGGTGTTGACCTCTTTTGGAACCTCCGCGTCCGACGCAAATTTTTTCCCTCTGAGATGTTTTTTAGGGCGGGGAACAAGTGGTAGTCACTTGGGGCCAGGTCGGGACTGTAGGCAGGGTGATCAATGATTTCCCAGCCAAATTTCCTGATTAGGTCCAGGGTCGCTTTGGCCCTGCCTACAGTCCCGACCTGGCCCCAAGTGACTACCACTTGTTCCTCGCCCTAAAAAAACATCTTGGAGGGAAGAAGTTTGCGTCGGACGCGGAGGTTCCAAAAGAAGTCAACACCTGGCTGCGCGAAGCGGACGGAAAGTGGTACGATACCGGCATAGAAAAGTATATCGCGCAGATGCGGAAGGTGTTGGAAAGAAAATGGCGATTATGTTGAAAAATAGCCAAGATCCTGGCCTTTCAAACGATGTATCATACTCAGTAAATAAATGTCATTTTGTATTTAAAAAAAAAATAAGAGACCTTACTTTCTTGTTACCCCTCGTATTTATCCATTTAGTTTCTAATATTTAGTTTGCTACAATATTTAATCTCGGTCAGTACCTGGTCCAGAAATTGCCCTCTTCCTTTCCCGACAATATATCAGGTATTAGAAATAAAACTACATGTTTATTTCACACATTTATTTGTCTTTTTAATACTCACAAGATCAATATAGTTATTCCAATCTATTTTTTTCCAAATTTGCTGAATAAGAGTTTGTTTAGGAGGTCACAGTGACCTCTCTTCAGGACTCCCTGATTCAGTGAAAAGTAAAAGTGAAAGTAGGAGCTCAGTGTTTGAATAGAAAACATTGAAATGATTTTTAAAAAAGCCCGGGTTTTTTCAAACCCTGGAAAGGGTTTCATTTGTAGCCAAAGAAAATCAGAATTCAATTACTTCCTTACATTCTACTTTGGGATGGAACAAAACGTCTGGCCCAGCTGTTTCTGGGCATACAACTGTTTAGATTGTGATTATTCTTTTTACAATCAATTATTATGGAAGAAAATCTGTAGAAGTTAATATCTGCTAATATCGCGCATAACGTACATCCACCCTGATGATAAAACACTTAGTGAGCTTACATCTGTTGAGTTCAGGAGACATAGTCAAAAATACTTTTTTTATTAAACTTCTCATGTACAAAATAACAAAATTACCATCTTTGTAGCTAACAACTCACCCATATACAGTTGCCTTCTATTTATTTCAAGACAATTTACATATTCATGTCTTCAGTTCAGTTCATTTATAAACAGTAACATCTTCCCCTTTAAGTAAACTATTCTAAATATGCAAATAAATACTTTTAACCAACTGTAGGTTCGAAAAAGTAAATAATTCTAACCAAATCACCTATTGTGGTATGACGGGTGCACAGTATTTCTTTATCAAGAATCTGACGTGTTCAAATAGTTATAAATGCGCGAAATATTTGCAATGGTAAAGTGGTGCTTTATGCATTCAGACATAATACTTATGTGGTTATATATGACGTGTTATGCATTCGGACATAAATAAAATTCAAATCCGGCTCCAAAATTAACCAACAAAACTGGTACTTCTCCCATTTAATATGGCTGCCAACTGCAAAAATGTAAAATTATGCTTAAATGCAGCAGCATGTTTCTTCAATGACAGTTACTCCTGTTTCAGTAGCATTCACTGGAAGCGCGTCAGAATTGGCGACCAACATTTAGCGCTTGTCAGAAATGGGGATACTAGAGAAAATCGTCTGCAAATTACAAACATTTCTGCTAACGGCGTCGACATGTTTGTCTATATTCTCTGGGTCAGTACATTATATCAGAGGGACCAGAAGGTAATGTCATTTTTTTTCAAACTAATCAGCTGTTAAAAGTTTTTATTTTAAGTCAGCAATGTCTTCTTCGTCAAAAGCCTTTTGCTATCTAGTTGTAAAGTAGAAATCCTGGTAGATTTTTAAAAAAAGATTGATTTTTGGAGCAAAATGGCTTCTTGGATACAAGCCAAATGTTAAAGATTTTGTGTTATAAAAAGTCTTCCAGCGATCGGAAGGAAGGGAAATCCAACTGTTTCATCCATCCCGTTCACCTGACATCGCACCATCTGATTTCCCTTTATTGTGATCTTTACATGAGAAAAAAAACTTGAAAATTTGGCTCGTATCCGAAAGTCCATTCCGAGAGTTTGCAAAATTGATTTTACAGAAATCACTTCTCTTAAAAATCTTATCTTGGAATCAAAATTTACTTCTCGTTGGCTGGAAGCACCTTCATATCAAGAATAATGATATCCTTGATTTGAAATGAAAAATTTTAACAGTTGATTCGTTGAAAAAAAAAATATTCCCTTAATAGTGCTTTGTGTTGCCATCAAGAACTCATATACATATTTTGTTGCATACTTTTTACTGTGAAAAATAGTCCTTAGAATTTAAAAACATTTTTTAAATTTTATATTGCTTCGATACGGGCTCGGAGTCATCGCCAATTACGTAATTGTAATCCGCGTAATGGATTACATTTTTTTGTAATCGTAATCCTAATTCGGAAATAGGACACTCGCCATCATGTAATCGTAATTTTAATCAAGTATTTCTTATGTAATCATCATTGTAATCTTTCTTTCAATAATCGTAATTTAGCCTTGTCATCGTGTCATCTGCCTTTTTTTCAAAATATTTTCACTCATAATTTAATCTTAGTTTATACTTTATATTTTAATGCACATATTATCCAAAAGTATACAAAGGAAGAAAAAGTGTAGTACTTATAGATTTTTAAAACATTTTTTTGTTTGAAAAGTATTAAATGTAAAATCGAAATCTTAATCGGCACATAATTTTCGTAATCGATTCCATTTTTTGCGTAATTTAATCGTTGCTGTCATGCGATTCGGCAGAGGACTGTAATCATAATCGCAATCTCCAATTTTTCATGCTAGTAATCATAATTCTCGCGATCGACTCCGAGCCCGGTCGATGTAGAATCCAGGCTCCACTCACGATGCATTTGCAGGCCTCCGACTGGCAGACAAATACATGGAGCTGAGCTTCGACGTCCCCGTGGCTGCCGTGTGGGCACATTTCTTCGTGAACGAAAACTACGAGAAGGCGGAGACCATTCTGGAGGTGCGTTCTTTCTTCCTTTTTTTATTTCTGATATCTTTCACTCTGCTCGGGAGTGGGAAATAGTTTAGATGATGGATCCTCTTTCAAAATGAACAATGTTTAAATTTGTTTTGAATGTATAAAGAAAAAGTTTTTTTTTTTGAATAAGCTTTTATTAATTTCGCATGTGGGTTTGTTTGTATGTATGTATGTATGTAACAAATATAAAATTAACGATCTTTACAAATTTAATACAATTATTAAGAACTAGAATCTGAGAAACGTCACGCCTATCATTATGAGGTGATTCATGACATCTCAGATTTTTCCAAAAAAATTACCAAATGATTATTATCTTATTGAAAGACCAAATCCAGAATGTTTTGTTCTAAAGTTGAGTTGTTTAGTTTTTATGGATCCCCAAAGATGAAGGTGCGGCATCAAAAATTAAGCAGATTTTCAAGACATGGAAATTGCTGTGAGCCAGAATTCTTACCAGGAACTGTTGAACTCCAATTTTCTTTTTGTATATGGAATATAGAAGGTTCAAACTTAACAAAATGAACGTTAAATTTGAGGTAAGTTGTTGTCGTAAGGTCAGTGAAGGCCCTCAAAACAAGGCATTTTTGACGTTTTTCAGCGTTTTTGAGGTCCAAAAACAGCTTGTACATTTCAGTTGGCACGGCAAAAGTAGTGTCGTTTGAAAGACCAGTGTAAGCACTTTAAAATAATGTACAAATAATTGAGGAAAGTTCAACGCGCTTTCAGTTGCGTAAGGCCGAAATATGAAAAATGTCATGTTTTACCGATATTCAAGCGATCATAACTTCCACTGCCAACAACATATTGAAATATTTTTTCTGCCAATGTCATACTCTATACTTCGTCTTAACAGAACAGTTGAGTCCTTTGAAGCGAAATGCTTAAAAGTTTTTTACAAAAAATGCACAGGAAAAAATACATTTTTTGTCAAAAATTTTTTAACATTTCGCCTCAAAGGACTGAACTGTTCCGTTAAGATAAAGAATAGAGTATGACATTGGCAAAAAAAATCTTTCAATATGTTGTTGGCAGAGGAAGTTATGATCGCTTGAATATCGGTAAAATATGACATTTTTCATATTTCGGCCTTACGCAACTGAAAGCGCATTGAACTTTCCTCAATTATTTGTACATTATTTTAAAGTGCTTACACTGGTCTTTCAAACGACACTACTTTTGCCGTGCCAACTGAAATGTACAAGCTGTTTTTGGACCTCAAAAACGCTGAAAAACGTCAAAAATGCCTTGTTTTGAGGGCCTTCACTGACCTTACGACAACAACTTACCTCAAATTTAACGTTCATTTTGTAAAGTTTGAACCTTCTATATTCCATATACAAAAAGAAAATTGGAGTTCAACAGTTCCTGGTAAGAGTTTTGGCTCACGGCAACTTCCATGTCTTGAAAATCCGCTTTATTTTTGATGCCGCACCTTCACCTTTGGGGATCCTTAAAAACTAAACAACTCAACTTTAGAGCAAAACATTCTGGATTTGGTCTTTCAATAAGATAATAAACATTTGGTATTTTTTTGGAAAACATTTGAGATGTCATGAATCACAGGCGTGACACTCTCTCAGATTCTTGCTCTTAATACTAAAACCTAAACTATATTACATGTTGGTGTGTTATAAGTGCATGTTAGTTTGAATAACTAAAAGCGTATTTTTTTTAGTCTTTTGAACTATAATTTAATTATTTCATATGTCAAAATGAAAAGTAAAATATTTTTAGAAAGAATTTTCTATTTTGCCATTAAAAAATATTTTTGATCAAATATGATTGAGCAAATAAAAGAAAGAATGAACAAATAACTCAATTAATACATGAGAAAAAGAATGAGTAAATAAAATGTGGGAAACTTTACGTATTTCATAGTTGAAAGTAAATTCGAATTTGCGTTTCTCTTTTCAGCGCCACAGCGTTTATTTCGACAAGATCGATCCCACCATCCTCAGAGCGATAAGGAAAACAGAAAATGTAAGATCCTTTTCCAAAGTTCCAATTTTACGTTTCTTTTGCAGACTTCTCGTGTGCCCGGCAAATGGATGTATGTAAAAGTTTCAGTTTTTACTTGCATCGAAATTGCAAAAGAATATATATTTACGAACAATATTTGTCAGTGAGCAAGTTCTAATCTGTGATTTCATGTTTGCAAATCTGTTTGTAATATTTACAGACATGGGGAAAAGTTGTTCTAATCAAAAAATGGAACATCAGAATGAAGTGTCCCGGTAAATAGCTTTAAAACATCTAACTTTTTTGCGGTTGGGCTATTAGCTAGGAAGGGGTGGGAGGGCTTTCAACTTTTCTAGTTTCCTATGATTGGTTCTTGATTTCATGAACTCTGTAAGACCATTAAGAAAAAGTCCATAAAGAGTTTTTTTCTTTTTTTTTGAAATGGTACATTTGATAAGCATATTTCCATTTCAAGTTGTATTAATAGATTTGTTTTTTCTTTTTTTGTCTTGCACATGGTAAAAGAACTGCCCAAACAGTCATTCAAAAATTCAGATCATAAGACCATGGCCGCTTTTAAAATAATTTTTTTCTTTATGAGAGGTAGTTTGGCTTCACGTGGAGTCATGAAATAGAGATGTTGCCATTTTCAGTGCTCGAAAAGGCAGAATGGCATCGTTTGAACGGAAGATTTTTTGAGAAAAACGAACGGTTTATGAAACTGTGAGTGATTTTAAATGAGATGGTCATAAAATCGAACCAACGCAATTATTTTATTATTGATTGGTATTTGTTTTTAATGAAGTGATACCTTCATGCTTTTCGAAAACTTATGCAAACAATAGACTTAAAACATATCCTGTGGTATTGAAATTGGAAAAAATAGTGCAGCATCAGAAAAAGGGTGAAGCATCGCTTTTATTATTTCGACCGTCTGATGTGAAATGACGCATGAATCCAAACGATGTAAAATCAAAACATCGGCAAATGACTTTGATTTTTACAAGTTTAACCTTACTCATTCAAAATTTTGTGTAAATATAATAGATGAAAGATTCAACAACTTTTTTTTTGAAAAAATAGTATTTAATCTCTTCAATAGTTTTACACTGAAGACATTAATTCCAGTCTTAAGTGAAAGTTTTATACCAAGTAAATCATTCTTTTACTGTGAAGAAATATCATACCTAGCATATGTAGAGTAGGGTGGACCGAAAGTGACTTTTTTTTTCTCGGCGATGGGTATTGCGGGAAAGGTGCCGTGGGGGATACAAAATTTGACATGTTCCATTCCTTGATCTGCCGCAGCCTTCAAGTTTGGCAAAAATGCAGTTTTTTTCAAGATTTTTAGCAAATTATTAAAAAAAGAAAAATTTTTATTTTTGATAACGGGTAGAGGGGAAAAGGTGCCATTGGGGGCATAGAAATTCCATAAAAAATTTGATGTCATTCCTTCCTTTTCCTAGAGATTTGGCAGTCATGTTTTTTTCTACATTTTAAATCCAATTTTGTCAAAACCTCGAAATGCCGTTTTCGACGTACTCATCGGAAACAACGACATTGTTTATTACATAGTATGCATTTTTAGTTGTTGGGAGCAGAAATATTTTTTAATAATTTCCTAAAAATCTCAAAAAAAACACATTTTTCCTAAGTTCAACTCAATTGCTTCAGATCTAGAAATTGATCAAAAAATTTCAATTTTTTTATGTGTACTTTTCCCCAATACCCATCATCGAATTTTAAAGTTTTTTGGCCCACCCTAATGTAGAGCTGCACCTGTAATTATATCTCTAATATGCTCCAATGTACATACAGACATTTAATTAAAAACAAAAAAACTTTTATACAAACGGGTTGCCCCGCGCTACGATCGCAGCATCGTGATTTGAATTCAGTCCATCGTTTTCCGCTCGTGCTTCGGCGAACGAAATGTCACCCCCTCCAAAAAAATTTTAAAAATTAGACGAGCAGAAATGTTTTGAATTTTAGGGTAAGGAAGAACCACACGTAACCGATATTTTGAGACATGAAATCCATAAAGTTTTGCATCACGATGAATGGCCATAACCGGACCGTCGTTTCGGGAAGGGTTTTACAGACACATTTTTCATGAAATGTATGTGATCAATAAAATTTGATTTCATGTTCCATGTACTATTGTTTTTTGTGACAGTGGATGTTTAAGGGGCATTGACATGAAAAATAAAATGACATATCTTTCCGATGAAGGAAAACGTTCTGATGTGTACCAGAAACCCCGTTAAAACGGTGCATTGTTGCGCATGAAATTATGTTTGCAAAAACTACAATAAAGATAAATACTGCAAAAAAAAATCAATTGATTTGTACTACCATTCAATAATGATGTTTCATTTTCAAAGTGAAATTGAAATGTAAATAAGAAAATCCATATATATATAAATGGATGTATGTATTTTTGTATGCATGTTTGTTCTATATACAAATTCACAGTTTTCGTCGGATTTTCATCAAACTTGTCACGGAGGCTCCTTGGTGCACTAGAATTCACATAGGTGGGGTTTTGACATTTAAAAAAAAAAAACAAAAAGCTTAAAACTCAAACTTAATGTCTCAAAATGGCCATTTTCTTTCAATTTTGAATAGGTAGAATAATTGAGATAAGCCTTTCAGTGGCGTAGTTACGGGTCGGCAGGAGTGGCTCTTGCCACAATCGCAGCAGCCAGGGAGGCGGCATTTTGACCGATTAAAGAAACATTTTGACCAATTATTATTATTTTTTTTTTTTTTTGATCGTCCAGATTGAAAAATGAAAACTTGAAAGACACCCCGAGCAGCGCAAACTGCGCCCACACGCTAACATACTACATTTGCACAAACCATACTACATTTGCAACTTTGCTTTGATAGATTTTGGCTGGATACACTGATGTTAGCTACATTTTGGGAGATCACAATGACCTCCCATCAGAGTGACCGCTAAGGGGTGGGGCGCAATTTTTCAAGTTCGCCACGGGCGCTGGATCCCCTAGCTACGCCACTGAAGCCTTTAAGCATACAAATTGATAAAATTCAACACATTTAAATACGAGTATTTTCCGACAACGATGAACGATGAATTGTCAATTCAAGGCTCACCTATTTCATTTTAGCATGAAATAAGTTAAAAACAAACAATGCATGCATATTTTACAAGCTTTAATTCAAATGCAACAATGTTGTTGCATTTTAACCCACGCGACGCCGGGCACATCCACTAGTTAAAAATGTCAGAGGGATCTTACTCAGTGCCGGACCTCACGAGCGTGTCTCGATGGCATAACAACAATAAGGAAAAATTAAGTTAAATCATTACTCTTTATTCAGCTGTTAAGTTTTACAAAATTAATCTCTCGAGAAGAATCCAGCATTTTGCATTGCAGCAAAAGTATGAAAAACAAAAAAAACGGTCTTACAAAAACTCCGGTGCCACCGACTGGAAAAATAATCTCCGACGGCTATCGTCCATCGAAAAGATCCGGGTGCGGAATTCAACATCAGATTTTCCACCGGGTCACTCCGGGACGACATCCAGCTTCACGGAAAACTGTAGGTGCCAGAACATCGGTGCTCATCCAGCAGACTCCAGGGAATGGATCCAGTCGTCCTGAAGACCGCGACACGGAACAGACGTCGGTCGATGAGCCTGCAGGGAAAGGGAGAGCGATCCTTTCCAGTCATCTCCTTCTATTTCGTTGTCATCCCATTTGCATGCTCTATTCAAAAACATGCGATGAAACTCTTAAAAGATAAAAAGTTCTTCAGGTCGGCAACACCGGAAAAAAAGTGACGGCACCGGAAATATCATAACTGTAAGTTTAACCTACACGACCACCAGGTTTGTTTACATTATTGCCCATGGGGCTAAAAATGGAATGTGAAGTACCGGGAGGTTCGCAAAACTGAGAGACGCCTCAAAAGCGAGACAGCCCCCTCCCTCATACAGGTAAATAAGTAAGTAAACAAAATTATTCTCCAGCACTGGGAAGTAAAAACAAAATTGAAGAATGTTCTTAAATTCTAACAAAGAATAAAATTGTAATATTTTTCATTAAAAAGGAATTGTTGGAATAGTTTTGAAAAATTTCGTAAGGGTTTTGAACCCTGAAACCCCACCCTTTAAATACAGCCCTGACGTAGGATGTTTTGCTGTGAACAAAACTGAGACCTGAGAATGGTCGCTTCTTCCCAAATCTTTTTGTGTATCTTTTGTGGAATTCAGTCCATCGTTTATCGTATTTTGTATTTTCAGATATCCATGGGTAAGAAATACATCGAGATCCTGGAGAGCCGGCCAGCGGTCAGACAAAGGACGAAAGAGAGAGCCTACGGGACACTTCTTGACATACTGGGTATATTTTCCTCCCTCCTTTTTGCTGCTACTTAGGGATGCACCAATTC